>QANX01006349.1:0-10620 GCA_003254975.1 Ochetophila trinervis | reverse complement strand
AGCCCGCCGTGCAGAGGGAAGTTCGACGCTGCCAACGGCTTCTTCTCGCTTCGCCACCGATTCTTCTTTGAACGGGAACGCCGACTAGTCTTTGTGGTCTACGGAGTAAGGCTGAGCTGTGAGATAATCGGCGGAGGAGTTTTGGTCAAAGAATCAGGCAAAACGCAAAGAGGGAAGAGGGTGAGTTTCCCCCCAATTTCAAACATCCCTAAGCGAAAACGCACCGTTTTTGTGGGCATTCTTGGATGGTGAAAACGGTGCGTTTTTGTTTGCTTTGACCAGGGTGCAGTAACGTTTCATTTAGCATTAACGTGAAATCGAGTGCGGTAAGGGAACCCGATCTGGCACCATAGCATCCCTGTATATATATATATATATATTTTGCAATTTCACGGATTTTAACACTCCGTTTTGGATACAAATATTAGCCCCTTTCTATGTTCTTCCATGCATGCTTTATTTTATTCTTTATTTTTTGTCTCTCTTTTATTATTTAACATTTCACACAACATTTAATCTTCTCCTTCCCACTCATTCTTACCTCTATCAACACATTTTTCCCTGTCACCTCTTAATTTCTTTCTTTTCCTCACTTCAAATTTCTTTCTGTTTTTTGTTTTTTTGCTATAAAGATCGAAAAAATTATGGCAAAACCACATAAACTGCATTAAAGTTGAATTTTTTTTACCTTTTCATATTCATATCATCCAAAGAGCCAAAAGAAAAAAATCATCATTTAGAACCAAAAATGTTGAAATAGAACCAAAAAAAAATCATCCCATATTCGTTTAACTAGAACCAAAAAAGAAAAAAAAAATTATCTGCATTTTTTATTTTATTTATTTATTTATTTTTCCCTTACATCAGTTTGGGAAAGGCTAGCTGAGGCTGGGATGGGCAGGTTGAAGGTGGGGAGGGCGGGCTCTTGATATTGAAAATGTGAAATAGAGAACTTGTTTTTGTTTTGCAATATATATACGATATTGCTATGTGTTAATTTTATTTGTATTAATAACTATCTTTATTTAAGCACAAATGAAATAAAAATCATAGTTATTAATAATTTATTTAAGCATAAAGAATTTTATTTGTATTCTTAATAACCATCTCAAATAATTTTATTTGTATTCTTCATTAAAAATAAATATCTTTATTTAAGCAAAAATGATAGGTCTTGTTGTTAAAAAAAAAAAACTGATAGGTTTAAAATAATGTTATTAATTTAATTATTTTAATTAAAAAGTAAATTCAAAATAATCCATTACAATACATATTTTAATACATTTCTGCAGTGATATATTAATATCAAATAAACCCTAACTCTAATAGTAAAATAAAATAAAATTATTTTTTAAATTGAAAATAAAGAAATTATTTTTAAAATAGTTTTAATTCCACAATTTTCCACATAAATATTGACAAGTGTAACTTGGCGCAACGCGGAGCACAGGATAATTGCTCAAATATTTTGCATTTTTTTGATTTTCAACTAAAATCCTCAAAACTTTTCTTCAACTCAATCTTTACTCTCTCCGTGCGCTTCCTCCGGTTGTCTTCTCCACTTTTACACCGTCGCCTCCGCCGGCTTTTTCCTCTTCCTACTTCCGGTCAGTATTTCTCGTCTACATATCTTGTAAATTTGTTTTCGTTTTGGACTGTGGTTGATTATCGTGGTTGATTTACGAGTAGGTTATAAAAATGGCTCACATGGTTTGCTTCTCCACGTCCGCTCCATCTCTCCGATTCAGTTCCCTCGAAGTCGCTACCAACCCTGGTTCTTCTTGTGTGTTTCCCAAGATTTCTCTTCCTTTTCATCCTTTGAGTTCCAGGTACTCTTTTTTTTTTTTTTTGGGTGTGTGTTTGTGTTTTACATTTTTTGGGTTTTTGTACGATTTTTCTTCACTTGTTTAAGTACAGGAAAATATTGGAAAAATGTAATCTTTTTTTTGGTCTTATTTGTTTGGTATTGATTATTGATGTTTTATTATTTGGGTTCGAGGAAAAGTGAAATCTTTGTCGGATAAAGCTTACAACTAGAAAAATATACCGTTAGTTGTATTATGTCTTCATAACCTACCTTGTCTCCGCTTTTGAAGAACCCAGTTTTGATTTTGAAAATGAGAATATGAACTTAACTTATATTATTGTTTTTTTTTTTTTGGGTTGAAAGTTAGCAAATTTCTCCAAGTTAACTAAGTTGTTATATTAGGCTACGTTGGAGATTCAAGTCTAAATGCTAATCTTTTTATGTTCTTGCGCTCTTCGAGCAAAATATGCCAAGGTTACAATAAAAAACTAAGTAGTCTGTCTTTGTTTTGTTTAATACTATTGGGGTCGTGTTATAGACAGTTTCACTGTTTTACAGGAAATTGAGAAAGTCAGTTGGAAATGGAAAAGACCTACAGAATTCTCCTGTAAGAGCTGTCTATTCCAGTGAGTCTTGGATGCCGACAAGGAGCTCCCAGCAGGGGATTTGGTCTATAAGGTGGGTTTTGCATCGAGCACTGTACAGCTAATTCTTTCTGTTACCATTTTGTTTCTGTTTTCTTATAAAAATGCACACGTCTTCTCATTATTTATTGTATCTATTTTAGTTATTAAAATTGCTAAATCTGGTGGGTGTAGAGATGATTTACAAGTCCCATCTTCACCATACTTCCCTGCATATGCACAAGGGCAGGGGCCGCCTCCAATGGTGCAAGAGCGCTTCCAGAGTGTTATTAGTCAGCTTTTTCAGCATGTAAGGGAGTCGTTTTGGACTCTGTAGTAATGGATTCCTGCTTAGTTGTAATTAACTTTTCATTTGTGTTAATTTGGAAATCAGAGAATAATACGTTGTGGTGGAGCTGTTGACGACGACATGGCAAATATAATAGTTGCTCAACTTCTTTATCTTGATGCTGTTGATCCTAACAAGGTATGTTGGTGTTTCCCATTTCATTTTGTGTTTTGTCTTCTTTAGTGCTTCTCTCTTTCTATTATCCTAATTGTCTATAGCATGTCTGGAAAATTATTGCACAAATGACTAACTTCTAGAAGTTCTCTGTTATTTTGAATAGGACATTGTCATGTACGTAAATTCCCCTGGTGGATCAGTTACTGCTGGTAATACTTTTTGTAGCATCCCCATGTTTAATGTATGATTTTTTTCTTGTTCAAGGTGAAGGTTGCCTACTATTGATTGCTTTCTTTGTTTTTCACTTAGGAATGGCGGTCTTTGACACAATGAGACATATCCGGCCTGATGTCTCCACTGTTTGCGTTGGACTGGCAGCTAGGTACTAGATTCATTTGCAGCAACTCTAAAATGTCTAGGTTTTTTTGTGCTGGAATGTGTGTTTGTGCGTGTCGCACTGTGTTTTGTCTATGTACATATATATACTAATTTGAATGAAAATTTCTTAAGTTTTTTGGATTCTTGATGGATACTTTTGGCTGTCACACTGTGTGTGTGTGTGCTTGTGTATACTAATTTAAATGAAAATTTCTTGAGTTTTTAAGATTCTTCATGTATACTTTTGACTACCTATTATTATTATTATTTTTTTTCTTCTCTGCCAGAAACGAACTTTTTTTTTTTCTTGTTTATGGTTGTTAGCTAGTTGGCTAATGAATAGGAAAAACATAACCGAGGATTTCAAATTTATAGCTGCAAGAATTTACTGTGAACACTTGGGTTTTAATATTCACACAAGACAGACTTGCTCTGGTGGAAAGTTTGAATCAGGGTATTGATGGGTTTGGGATAAATAGGTCTATTGATGCTGGAGATATATTTTTACCCCAAAAAAAAAAAAAAAAAAGTTTGAGGCTGGAGATATAAGAAGTATCCATAGAAATTAATTAATTAATTAAATATTATTATTATTATTATTTTATTTTATTTTGTGGATGGAGATGACACGGTCAGGGTCATTTGTTTTGCAGTACTGCTCGTTTAAACTTCTTTTGTAGGTTCAATAATTATCATGTGAATGTTTTTGCTTGTATATTGCTCATATGTTTTTGTGAATGAATCAATTAGACTAGTTATTCTCTTAAGATTGAATGTTTCGAAAGCTGAGCATTCTTGTTGACTTGGATTTCACCCAATTTTGTTATAGAAATCCAAGGCTGATTACTCTTTGGCTTTAAGAGATGGGAAGTTTGAGGTAGACTTGAACTTAAATGGTTTTTGTCTAAGATATTAAATTTAACTGGTAGTTGTAGAATGTAATATTCTTAAATCTATCAAGTGACTATATGTTTCAAAAGCTGAGCATTCTTGTTGCCTTGGATTTTATCCAATTTTGTTATAGATTATAGAAATGCAAGGCTGATTACTCTTTAGCTTATGAGTGTAAAGCTTGAGGTAGATTTGAACTTAAATGGTTTTGATATAAGATATTGCAATTGACAAGTAGTTTTGGATTGTAATTACCTAAATCAATCAGTGAGTATATTTTAAAGTAGTAGAGTGATGTGTTTTTTTAAATACTGTTCTCTATTTTGTCCCACCATTAAAAAATAAATATGTCCTTTTAGTTAATGATTTAACCTTGTTTTTTCTCGAACAGTATGGGGGCTTTCCTGCTTAGTGCTGGGACCAAAGGTAAGCAGCCTTTGTGGCTTATGAGTATGTTGCAATGTTGCTTATGTTACATGATTGTCTAAATGTCTCTTCTTGCTGCGCTACTGAAGGAAAAAGATACAGTCTGCCAAATTCAAGGATTATGATCCATCAGCCTCTTGGTGGAGCTCAAGGTGGGCAAACTGATATAGATATTCAGGTATGTAATTTGTTTATCATATTTTGAACTTCAACCTGTAGCTTGAACATTTTTGTTTCTCTATCTGTATAGAGAGCACTCTATCTACATCATGTTGCATTTACCTGGTTATAATGTCTGTTTCTTGATTAGTAAATTACACAAGTATATGAAAAGTAGAAATCTTGATATCTTGAAAGTTAATAGTAATATTTTTAGAGCGTTTTGATTCCACCCTTTTATTCTTTTTCCTCCTCCAGTGGGTGGGAGGTTGAGTAGGGGTGAAGTTCTTCTACTTGAGCATTTAAAATTTAAAAGAGACCCATATTGCTGTTTATTGATTAGCATTTAAAAATAAGAATAATCGGTTTATTTTATTTTATTTTATTTTTTTAAGTGGGATTCTTGAAATTTGTCTGCATATTCCCTAGCCAGATGTTTAATACAGTAACTGTAGCAATGGATGTCCACTGGGACACCGGTGCTTTTGTTAGTGCTCAATACAAGGACTAGAGTTATACTAATATCATTGAAAATGCGTGTTTATTTTTCTCACCTTCGATTCTGTTGTTCTTTTTAAACAAACCCCTAAACAGTTAAGCTCTGTGTAGGCAAATGAAATGCTGCATCATAAAGCAAACTTGAATGGCTATCTATCCTACCACACTGGTCAAAGCCTTGCGAAGATCAACCAAGACACTGACCGTGATTTCTTCATGAGTGCAAAGGAAGCCAAAGATTATGGACTTATAGATGGTGTGATTTTTAATCCTCTCAAAGCTCTCCAACCTTTGGCAGCTTCAGCAGACAGTAAAGATGAGACTGCCGTGCAAACTTAAGCGGCGAGTTAAAATTGGTCTGATCGGTGAACTCCCAATTTGTTGTAGAGTTAGTGTAAGAACCCACAATATTTTTGCTTCTTTTAGACATAGGGAAATATAAATTTTATTTTGTTTGACTTTGTAATGGTACAAATAATCATTAGTCAATGCATTTTTCTTTTCTTGTTTCCTTTTTCTTATTAACAGATGTAAATCTGGAACTGAACTTCCGTGCCCCAACATATTATTTTTTCTTGACCTAAATAGTTGAAACAATATGAAAGTAGGTGATTTTATTCTTGGCTCTTCCATTCCCAGAGATTAACATTGTTTGGAAGCTATCTATTTTAGTATAGAATAGTTATTGCTATCTGAGTGAATCCCATGAGCTTCTACACTTAAGTCAGGCTGTAGAAAACCTATTCTTGTTTAATGCCCAAAGGAAGTAAATTTCTTTGATAAACCAAGAAGTTGTTTGTTCATATTCTATTAAACTTGAAGTGCTAAAGATTTTGATTCTAAACATAGCCTCGAGGAATATACTGACATGGAATAAAATCAATCATTTGAAATTCCAAATAACAATGAATTGAATCCATTTTCTCTGCTGTTAGAACCTTAAAAGATAGCTGCAAGCACGTTTGAGATATGCCCAAAAAAAAGAAGAAAAAAAAAAAACAAAAGAAAGAAGATGAAAGCCTTGCAGGGCCAGGTATATCATTTGTTGAGCCTTAACTGAAGTTAACATTGGCCATTGAGCCTTGAATTTATTCAGCATATTTCAAGTATCTTATTCTTTCTTCCCCCCAACCCCCCTATAACTGGTATATCCAACATTGTTGGGGTCCCCAATTTCTATGCTGTAAATAGTATTTGTTGAATCAGGTGGTAAAGAAATGCTTTCTAAATATTAATAGAGCATATTTCTCCAGCAGTACCTAACCAAATTCAAATCAAGTTTTCATAATAAGGAGCTCTTCATTGCGCAGTTAGTACTACATAACCCTGAAATTTCTGTAAGATGAAACAAGCAAACAAAAGTATGCATTATGGCATGGTAAAAGGTTAATGTTTATTGACAGCAGAAGCCCATTAACTAAGCTGCAATCGGGACGGAATTCAAAATTTTTTCCTTACCTATAATAACCAAGTTTCTTGCTGTTTTACTCCAAAACCATCCAACCATGTTTGATGCATATGTAACCATATAAACTCATTCGGCACCTCAGCCTGCATAATCATGCAATGCACTAAGAGGTCTACAAGATATTTGGCTTTTAGTCATAATAAAGAAACATGGTAGTTCGACAAGGGGTATGATATTGAATAGGATTGAGAAATACCCATTTATAGTACCTTTGAGCTCATTAGGATTGTTGTCAGACAGCAATGCCTCTCTTCTCCTGCAATATAAAATTTTAGAAATGTGGATAAGAGAACTTTTACAAGAATTTTTAGTAAAATTAAATAGGATTAGCTTTTTATATGTGATCGAGAATTATCAGTTTATGTGGCTATTAAATAATCAAATAATATAGACACAAAGATAACCTAAAAGATAGATAAATTCAAGAATATTTTTGAAATTAGATAGATAAATTCAAGAATATTTTTGAAATTCACAACTTCAGTGTGATACTGGAATTAATCCCAAAAACAAAGATAAAGACATAAAAAACCCTCTTCAAAGTTTTCTACAATAATTTTGTTGACATTCATTCATATATGACTTTGAAATTCCTATAAAAGACTAGATTATTTGTTACATTTAAGGATGTCACCCAAATTCTTCTATATTGACCTCTCCACTAACTCTTTCCATCTTCCTTCCTCTTAGGGTCATTCTTGCTCTATTAACTGAATGGATATAGAAGACATTATAACATACAGTATGGCGAGCATTTACTAATATGAAGAATAAATTGGCCTACATAAAAGGCTCTTAACTACTAAACTATGATTTATTGACCTAGAATTCTTTTCAAAGCTGAAAACAATAAGTGTTGCTCAGAGATAATCTTTTGCAACTCTTTAACCTACCAGCTTCTGTCTTCTTCAGTTTTCCTGGTTGATCCTAGCAGCATTTACTACAGCTTTTTCTCCTATTAACATATTACTAACATATAAATGGTTCAATCTATCACATGAAAATATATATTATTATACAAAAATGCAATCTCACCATATGACTCCCATTTCTTGCACTTCACCAACCATGTGTCTGAGCCAATCTGTGCAGATGATACTTGATCTATCCATACCCTAAAACGTTTTCCCTGCCTGTCACCATGCAAGCTCTCCATTGCATCTATGCACTGGTGGATGGGTCGCTCGATACCTGATGGATGTACAAAAGTACCAAGGGAATGCTGAACAAGAAAATATAAATGGTCAGCAATTAAAATCATCTTCCCAAAGAGAAATCTTCTGAAGAAGTTCCATTAGATAAAATTGCTAGCACGTGGGCAAGATTGAAATAACAATGAGCTGATGCTAACCAAAAATCCCAGCCAAAAGAAAAATACCTAAAGGAATAAAGTTTTTCTGAAGAAAGAGAGACTACATCTTTTCTGATTGTATCACTCTACCTTTTGCTCTGTTTGTCAATTTATGTTAAATTCTGATCATTCCTAAGAGGGCAGTTGCCTAAGTTTAATAATAGAAAGAAAAATCTAAACCATATGTAACTTACAAAGACTGATTTTAAATTCTCAATATGCTGTCCAACCATTTCAACTTCTCCACAGCGCCATCTTTCGTAAAACAAATAAAATTTCACAACTTCATGACCAGGATTGGTAATTTCCACTATGCACTTTCGGAAGTCTTTAAAATCTCTTGGAGATACATTCATACCTAGTCCAAAATAACCAATGGCTTGAATAATTCCTGCACCACATCTATCAGTAGCTAGAAGAATATTAGGATTGTTCTTCATATTTTCTGCATGCCACTGCAACAATTCTTCCTTTGCATTACCGACCTGCAGACTCAAATAATGAGTGAAACTAGAAATTACAAAAATCAAATCTGAAACTATAATGAAATAATACAGAAAATGACTAAGAAACAGGACTCTATAAGCCTACAAACCATCACACCGTAAACTTCAGGAATGCTGAACAGTTCGGCATCATTTCCAGAGTCGCCACAAACAAGAGTATTGGCAGGCAACTTTTCATCGAGTGCAAATTTCTTCATCAGATACGCAAGGGCCTGCCCCTTACCAGCGCCTCGTGGCAAAACATCCAAAGCTATCCCACTGCTATAAATTATCTTTACATCTAACTGACCAAATAAAAATCAAGATATGAAAGTTAGAACTAGAGCACAATCAAATTCAAACAAAAAAAATAAGCAAATGAAATAATAAAGTATTACAAGCAAAAAATTAGGAGCTTTAATTAATAGCAATCCAATATATCAAATGGCATTGCTAACAATTTAAACAATTTAACTATAAGGTTTATATCAAGAACAGCTTACCCCTCGCTTCTCCAAACGTTCTGCCAGAATTTTAATGATCTCCAGTGCCTTAACCTTCTCTACATAAAAGCTAACCTTGTGAGGTCGTTGATCTATTTCTGACTGCAGAAATCCCATATAAGTACGATAATTAGCTAAACATAGATTTATCTTACATAACAAACATAAANAGTGCAAATTTCTTCATCAGATATGCAAGGGCCTGCCCCTTACCAGCGCCCCATGGCAAAACATCCAAAGCTATCCCACTGCTATAAATTATCTTTACATCTAACTGACCAAATAAAAATCAAGATATGAAAGTTAGAACTAGAGCACAATTAAATTCAAACAAAAAAAATAAGCAAATGAAATAATAAAGTATTCCAAGCACAAAATTAGGAGCTTAAATTAATAGCAATCCAATATATCAAATGGCATTGCTAACAATTTAAACAATTTAACTATAAGGTTTATATCAACAACAGCTTACCCCTCGCTTCTCCAAACGTTCTGCCAGAATATTAATGATCTCCAGTGCCTTAACCTTCTCTACATAAAAGCTAACCTTGTGAGGTCGTTGATCTATTTCTGACTGTAGAAATCCCATATAAGTACGATAATTAGCTAAACATAAATTTATCTTACATAACAAACATAAAGATCTTAAGTCTTAACCATACCAAAATTAAAAATTAAAAAAAAAAATCTATATTCCAAAACCCACCTCTGAAATTCTAACACTACTTGGAACAGTACATATTGCCTACCTCTATCACTCTACAATCACTGTATAAATAGTACTCAAAAAGAGTTGAGCATGGAATAACAGCTGGAATTGATCTCCTAAAACAAGATTTCAGTATTTGACCTACAATATCTACATAATCTTATCACAACTTTGTAATTTTTTACTCTTTATGTACTTTATTCAAAGAAACTCACTTGGGGAGTGAGCTCAAGAAACTTGGAAGTTTCTTCAACAACAATTTCTCTATCCCACTTGTGATTCAGATACTCTTCCCAGCCAGCATCCACCACCATTCCTTCACCATAAGCAATCTCAGTTCCCACAGACATTACGGTTACATCAGGAGTCAACAATGGTTTCTCATTCCTCAACAGTTTGTAACTGGTGGGTGATCTTCCAGTTGAGAAAACCAGCAGAGAATCATGGCGGTAATAGGATTCCCACAGAGCGTTGAAGCTGAGGAGAGAAAGGTCATGAGGATCGTCATGGTCCACCTGCAAGTAACAGAGACCCCATTTTCCCATGAAATCCACAAAAGGGTGGTAACCAAGCAATGAGATTGTTGAAAAGAAGAGAGGGTATGTACCATGGTGGAATCAAGGTCGGAGACTACCATAAGACGAGCAGAGCCATGGAGTCGATCCATGAGTGTGACTGAAACTCTGTGAGTTGCAAGAGATAGGGAAAAACCCAATTCACAGTGATATTAATTTTATTAAAACAATTTATGGGGAATGTAAATCGAACGCCACAAAGAACAAAGAATCCAAAAGTTAATAAGTGAATAAGAATTTTATTTTTTCCATTTTTTTTTTTTTTGGGTATAACTGCCAAC
>QANX01006348.1:157155-167999 GCA_003254975.1 Ochetophila trinervis | reverse complement strand
AACTTTTTAAACTGTCAACATTAAATATTATTTTTTAAAACAATAATTAACAAACTATAACTTTTGTAAAATTTAAAAATCGAGAAAAAGCTAAAAATGTACGTAAAGGAATGTATGAGAAAAAATCTAATGGTGTCTAATCGTGCCAACAGAACGGTACATGGGAAAATGAGCCCAAAAACCTTCTATTCTATAATATATTCTGACCTTAAATTTTAAGAAAATCTGGCCCGGTTCATCATTAGCATCGTTGAAAAATTTCACATATAAAGCCATTTGAATATATGCATTGCATCTGATATTAAAATCTTTCTTCTTAATTTTAAAAATATTATATATATGCATTGTAGAGAGAGTAAAAAGTAGATAATAGGAATTACAGTAATAATTGAGATATAGGCATCACGGGTCTTACGATGGGTATAATCAATCTCATCTTTATAACCCAACCAGATCTTCTGGTCCCACTCTTTCTTTCTCACATCTGTTTAAATACTTCTCTTTCTCTCTCTTTGACCACTTTGACTCTCTAATTTTTTCAGAAAAAAATTACATTTAAGATATATGAATTTTAAATTACATGAATTATTTTTTATTATAATTAAATATTTAAATTTATATTTTTTAACACTGTTGATATTTTTTATTATTTTATTTATTTTTATTTATTAAAATCATACATAGATCACATGTAGAAGAAATTTAAGGGCAAATACCATCATTTTCTATCTTTTTTTTTTTTTCTTCATTGCTTTCTTTTGATGTTTTGACGAAGGTCTAAACATAAAAGGAAGATCTTTCTTATCTTATACTTTCAAAGAGAAATCCTTCAGCATATGAGTCGTTGAACTATTCATCGTTAAAGCCAAACATGAATTAGTTGGTTTAGCTTTAGCTGGTTTTGAAGCTGAATTACTTGAGCTTAATAAATTTGTCACACCGGTTTGGAGTTTAACATTCGTGGTTATATTAGCCAAAGGAACGAAGGAAGAAATGGGTCTGGCTGAGATGTTGATAAACGGTGCGCCGTTTGCGGGGAATGTGAATATATGTGGCTGCGTTGAAGGTCCAGAAATGGAAGCCAAGCCTAGACCTGGCAAAATGCTACATGACACGATAATTTGCAGTTTTGGGTCTGCGATATCGGATCGGGTTGATATCAATGTCACACGATAAGACACGATAAGAAAACGAATTGAAACACGTTAACACGATAAGACACGATAAAAAAAATATTAATTTAATTATTTTTTTATAGTTAACTTTTTACATTACTTTTTTTTTTAGTTTTAGAAAACTATAAAATTCATATTTTATTTCATTAGAAAATGACAATTTTTATATCTATTTATATATTAATATTTTGTTTTAGATTCTATTTTTTTTTATTTATATTGGATGTGCAATTTTAGTTTGGTTTATAATATTTTAAATTAATTTTAGTTTGTTTTATAATATTTTGAATATTTTTAAATTTATAATTGAAATGCATATTTTGTTTTTTAGTCACGATAAATATTTAATATAGCTTTAATTTGTAATATTTTACATATTTTAAATTCACAGTTATTATTTATGTTGAATTTTAGTATGTTAATATATATTTTTTAAGATGTTTAGCATATCATTTGAATATGTATTTAGGCTTAATAAACATGAATTGATAATGATTTATCATTTGACAATATATATTAATTTAAATAAAGAAAAAAAACCCTCATGTACATGTCTAGTAAACACGAATAAAACACGACACGATACGACACGAACATGGTTCAACACGAAAACTTAACGGGTTGAGTTCGGGTGAACAAAATTTGACACGACACTAACACGGTTCAACACGACACGTTGCCAGGCCTAGCCAAGCCTGCAGAGATAGAAACAGAGATGTGGTGGGGATTTTTAGTGTACCATTAATGGACATATCGATAGCGGGTACGGTTTCAGTACCAATGGCACTATAATAGCTGGCTCGGCGTGCTCCAAAAGCCACCAAATGGTCTTGCTGTCGAACTTGTGGCCGAGTTCTCAGGTCAGCTGAAAGATCCAATCAACACAAGTCGCGAGCATTCGGATCCTCCGGCCATGACCTTCGACCTTGGTGTGTCGGTCCTTAGTAGAAGCCATTTTCGGCTGAGCCACAGGCATGACCTGCATCGTTGGCATCGACGATGGCGATCGGTCTTCCATGTCCAACTCTAGCTTTTCTTTTGGTGCAACTACAAGCGCTTTAGCCGACTCCGGCATGGAAGACCGAGATGATACCAGCTCATCAGATTGGCATCGGCATCACCACGAGATGATACTTATCATCATCAAATGCAACATCTATGCCCTCATGGTGCCGGTGGTCTTCAAATCTGAACTAGTGGTCCGAGGCAAAGTTGCAGCCAAGAGACTGAGGCTGTTCGGGGTGAACATGGAGTGTCCAACATCGGGGGATGATGAGCAGTGCATAGTAGCAACATCATCAGCAACCCAGCAGGCATTAGTTTCTTATGCTCCACCAATTGAGGCTACTCCGCACCAATAGTTGAGGCTCTACGATGACATGCTGCTGCCAGGCATTCCTACCATCGACGATGAGCAGTGCATAATATTTTATTTTTTTTGCGAAATGTCGTAACTATCGAAGATGGAAGAATATGGAAAGGAAATGACGCCCATGGCCCTAGATTTTCTCCCCACGCAGTCTGCACATACTTTTCATAGACAAAATTGGACGGAAATGGCGAAAAGTAATAACAGTGTTGAAAAATGTAAGTTTAGGTATCTAATTACAAGAAAAATAGTTCAGGTACGTAAGTGTAATACCCGATATAGTTCACCCATTTGTAATTTTCTCTGTTTTCTAAATAAAAAGATTATGTTTTTTTTTTTCTATTTTTCTTAAATAACAATCATATTTAATATTGAAATATTTGGCTCTTAAAAATTTTAAAAAAAAATTATAGATTCATTTGCTTTTTTTTAAAAAAACAATTATGTGAATAAAATTGCATTCTAGCACAAAAAGCCTTCAAAAGAGGATGTTATACAATTTGTATTCCCATTATATCAGTGAATTTTCAAAATATAAAATGAAAATTTAACAATATAGTCGACTGCTTTTTTAGTTATCTGACTATGCTATTCAAAACTCCAATCGAATCGCTTTCTTTTTTTTGGGATCATCAGCCGTATGTATTTTCTTTCTCATTTGGAAAGATCTTGGCTATAATTGATTTCCTTAATAACATCCAAAGCATCTAAAGACCATAGGAAAGTCGCCCACCCTTTGTCCTATGTCACCCCAGTTGCCCAATCTAGAGCAAGGAGCTTTGCCACCTTAGATGATCCACACTCTACCTTTTTCAATGCCATGAACAGAAGCTTGCGTCTATCATCCTGCACACTAGCTCCAACAAAAGCTCAACCAAGATTGAAAGTTGGGGGGGGNGGGGGGGGGGGGGGGGGTATGCATCTCCTCTCCAACAGTGATATGAAGCCTCCTTTGCTCGTAGTCACTTCCCCTATTGGCTGCAAACTCTTCTAACTTCTCTATCTTCTCTGGTTTCGCATGCATAAAAGAGTTCCCATAATTTCAGTAACAGTAGAAAAGAATACAGAAAAAAATAGAAATCATTACTCTTTCCATTCTTTGGAACCTTTGGCTATTGTTAGGATTGATACAGAGTTGGATTATCTCTCCCATGTTATCAACTATCCAGTTGTTCAGACGAGTTTATCCTTGCATTGCACATAAGGCCACAAAATGGTTAAAATTTACTTTGCGTCATCCTCAACAAAAATACTATTGATCAGTTGAGCATCCCATTCATTACTCTTTGAATTTTGAGATTTGCCACCCTTCTCACCATGCTAGTGTTAAGGCCTATGCTAGTGTTAAGGCTTAGTTTCAGTCTTGGAGTTGCATTCAGGGCACCGGGACATATGGATCAGTCTATGGTTGTATTCCTAAAGCATCTCCAAGTTTAAAACACGAGCCTTTCAAAATAAAATGTAGTGCTTCAATAATACCTCTCCACACCCTCGAAGCCCCTATAAGGGGCTCATGTTCAAAAAACAATTGGCCCCCTTAAGTATTTTGCTCTTAGATCCTGAGATCACAGAGTGTCCTTTCTACTCCTAAGCTTCCAAGTCAGTTTGAACAGCAAAGCCAAATTGAAATCATTGAACCTCCGGAACTCCAATCTGCCTTGCTCATTTGGCTTGCATATGTCATCCCAAACTTTCTATGCCAAATCATTATAGATTCATTTGCTTTGTATGAAACATAAACCCCAATCATAATTCTTTCCTACTCTCAATCTTATGAAATGTAATCATCTCCAAAGAAAAATAATAAATTAAGCTTGTTCGTCCACTGTCATAATTTAAAAAAAATATATTATAATGAAATAATTAAATGTATATAGTGAACATCTCATATGTATGTACATGACTCACCATATAAAATCTTTCTATTTATAAGGATATTTGTTTATTATATTAAATAAATTTTAACTATTTTTGACTAATATTTTTAAAAAAAGTGATTTACTTCAAAATAGTTAAATTTGAAAATCCATCCCGTATATGCAAAAATAAAAAAATTCTCTACAAAATATGGTTTAAGGTTGTAGATTGGAATCAATTTTCTTCCATTTTAGATTATAAATAAATAAAAATCACCCCTCTAAGAAAAAAATTGTATATCTATTACTCTTAATTTGTAAAAAAAATTATATATAATTTATGAAAATATCTTTATCACTGTAAAATTTTAAACTATATCGTGATTACACTTTCGTTTTAATTTTTTTCCACTTTGATACTCAAACTCATATTTTCGCATCACCATAAGTTTTTCTTCAAATTTTCATCTATTTGAAGTGTTAAAATGCACGTGAAGTATATTTTAAAAGTAAAATGTGTAATTTTAAAAATTTTTATCATTAAAAGTTCCTAAATTATATCTCGATGTATACTTTCAACCTAAAAGTTTTTTTTTCTTACTTTTATCCTCAAATGCAATTCTCTCATATCTCTCTTTGACTCTTTCTTCGTTTGCATATATAAAAATAAAAAATAAAAATAAAAAATTTGATTAAAAAGGTTTCATTTGAGAGAATGGAAAGTGACGAGAAATGAAAAACATTAAAAAAATAATACATGACCGATTACATATTAAGCTTGAGTGTTTGTTTTCAGTTAAATTGTCATCAAATTGATACATTGGTAATATCAGAAATGTTAAGATGAAATGAACAGTACCAAAATCAACTGAAAAGGTAGTCGGATGTGAGAGATTACACTGGATATGGATACAGGTTGCGTGGCCCATTTCTCCTAAAACAGGTCGACCTGCAAACCCATTCAAAAGCTTAAAGATGACTTAAATAACATCGTGTCATAGACTTTATCGAAACACCGTTGTTTTATTTGATGACTTTTTAAACTAAATGTTCGAAATTAAAACAACATTGTTTGATGGAGATATCACTGAAAAAACGTCATTTTAGTTTATGCCATAAATCTAAAAGCCAAAAGCTAAAATGACATCGTTTA
This sequence comes from Ochetophila trinervis, assembly GCA_003254975.1. Lineage (NCBI taxonomy): Eukaryota > Viridiplantae > Streptophyta > Magnoliopsida > Rosales > Rhamnaceae > Ochetophila > Ochetophila trinervis. The sequence goes on along the minus strand of QANX01006348.1, from coordinate 162,446 downwards.
GATGATTTGCTCTATAAAATGATGCCGTTTACTTTATCTTTAGGTTTGTAATGAATTCGCGAGTCAATCTATTTCAGTACCCGGCTGAATTTCTCCATCTTGGTCAAATTTTTCTGGCAATTGTGGTTCAATTAATTTTATCTTGAGGATCAAAATAAAAAAAAAATTAAAAAAAAAATATAAATTACAGTATAATTTAAAAATTTACAGTGATAAAAATTAAAAAAATTATATATTATATCTTTAAAATATACATCACATACCATTTTAACTCTTCAAACAAATAAAAAATCAATAAAAATTTACAATAATACAAAAATATAAACTTAATTAAGTGAAAAAACAATTTAACATCAAAATGTAAATCATCATGCAATTTAAAAGTTTTTAATTTTTTTACTAACTTATGTCGTCAGCCGATAATTTTTTTTTATAGAACGAGGGATGCAGAAGAATCTAGTACAATCATTACAAGGCCGTCTTATTCCGAGTACGAAAACATTACCATAAATTAGATTAAAGTATTTGCGACAGAATCACATTTAATTAACCTCTATTATTGTATATTCAGCAAAAAAAAAACCTCTATTATTGTAGAGATTCATAAAAAAATAAAAATAAAAAGTTCTATTATTACAGAGATAAAATTAAGAGTACGGAGAGGTATAGGTGCTATGGTGTATATATAGGGGGTTTTGGTGGGACCCAGTACTTGTGGTGCCGGCGATAACCGGCGTAAATACCGCCGGCAGTGTCCTTGTTGTTTATAGGATTAGGGAGGTGGAGCTCTGATCTGTTGCATGCAGTCTGGGTCTGGCCCCTTAGGCGTGCAGCAAATTAGCTGTCACCTTTTTTATTTTATTTTATCAGTTATTAGGGGAAAAACTCAATCGAAAAAAAAACTTCTGACAATTTTTTGTCATTTTCATTAATTATTTTTCTTCCATTTTTATTAGTTATGTGTTATTTAAGTTTAATATTTATATCCGCGTTCAACACCACATAATAATAAAATAAGACATACAAATTTTAAAAAATATTATTAAATATTTATTTTTAAGTGATCGTGATATTATAATCTATTTTTTTTATATAATATTGTATATAAATTTTTATTCTCCAATCAGGGCTACCTGTCCTTTTTTTTGCCACATGTACAGTGTTTATTTGGTAGAAAATAAATTTAAATTTCCTTTTCTTTTCTTTTAATTAAAAGCTCAATTTTTTGTCCTAAACAGAAAAAAATAAAAAAATCTCCTTTCAATTTTCTGTATCTTTGCGCAATAAAGTCACTCAATCATTTTTCCTTTTTTTTTTGACTAATATAGCCTCCGAAGAGGATGCATAAGATGCTTCCCAGAGAATCAAAGGAAGCAACGTCCGAAAGTAGTATTATTGTAGATTAAAAGTTAATTTTAATTGTAATTTTTAAATTAAATTAAATTTTAAATTTCTGATAATATTTTTATAGCGTCTATTTGTATATACAATTAATGTTATATTTTAGCACATTGAAAAAAAAATATTTCAAATTAAAAATTTAATTATTATACTTCAAATTAAAAGTTTTAAAAATTATAGTTAAAATTAATTTTAAAAACAAAAACATTATTGTCCTTAAAAAAATAAAATCGATTTGAGGTTTTATTATTGTTTCATAGCCTGTTTGTCTGACCCTATGTTTATTAATTACCAAATGAATGCAACTTAGACATAGCCCCAGAGAGCTTATCTATTTCATAAATGCTGCTTTTGTTTTGGCTCTTAATCCAGGTACTCTTTTAGTCAAGTCCATAAATATACATACATATATGTATTAAGAGCCAAAAGAAAATAAATAAAATCACTTAATCAAATACAGTTTCAAATGGTTTTCAATTGGATTATTATCACTGCAAGTTCTAAACTATATTAGATCTTACAAATTAGTCCTTAAACATTTTCTTCAATCAAATTAATCTCAAAACTCAACAAAACATATTACAGATAGTTTCAATCTTCATTTTTGTCCAATTTAGTCTATTAAACACATACCTAATGCACATGATACCACCACGAGGGTCAACAACGGTATTTTTATATGTCTTCTATCATTCTCTTCTATAGAATCCTTTCAAAAGTAAATTCAAAAGAATTCAATCAGAGTTCAAAAGAATTCCTCTAAAACTTAGAGACACAAAATTCAGTCTTTGAAGGAGAAGAAAATAATAAGAGGTGCAGGAGGAAGTTGCTGCTGACTAAAGGAATTGCCCAATCTACTTCCACCCTTAACACCACTATCGCCAACAAGTTGGTGCCAGAGTCATAAACCCTCATAACTATGATGCAAGCAGTTGACATTCATCTACAAAGGCCATCACTACCAAGAATCTGCAGTTGACACTACCAATGGCTACCCGTTTCCCATTCTTTCACTTCACTTTCCCTTAAAAGTTCATTATTCTTTCGCCAAAGACATCGCCAAGACCTTAAACTTCCTCATGGCTTGCCTTGATATCCTGTCCTTTAAATAAACGAGCCCCTGCGATTTTAAACATAGCAAATTAATTTCATTTAAACCTTTTCAGTTTTATCATACACTTACATCCTACTTTTTTTTTTTTTTTTTTTTTTTATAAATTGTCATTAATCTCTTTTTAGTTTTTTTATATCTATCAAAATAAATTCATCTGTAAGATTATACTTGTTAATTTTAATAGTTAAAAGATGAAGAGAAGTAAATTTTTTTTTTATAATTAAATAATATTGTAAAATTATATTATAGCCTTTTAACTATTAAAAACTAACATATGAAAGATTTAAATGGTTTTCAAAATTGAATAACCAAAATGTAATTACATTAAAATATGAAAGAATCTAAAAGAGATGTATTCAATTAAGACTGGTTCGTGTGACAATTGGGTATTAGAGCCTGGTTCGTGTGGCGTGTGGACCCGGAGGAGAGCCTCAGGTTTCGCATGGTGTGCGGACTGTGGTGCGTGGCTTGCTGCGTTGCTGCGTTGCTTGCTGTGTAGCAGATTCACGTTGAGTGTAGACTGCGTGGTGTCCCTGGTTTGCGTGGAGTACAGGCTATGGCGTGTTGCTGGTTGCATCGGTGCGCAGATGGCCAAGGAGCATGGTTCGCGTGGTGTGCGTTCTGTGCTGTGTGGCGTGGTTCACGTGGAGTGTGGGCTGAGTCATGTGGCTGGGTGCAGTGATGCAGACAGTATTGTTGATTGAACATGGTTCGTGTGGAGTGCGGGCTGTGTTGTGTGCCAGGTTGCGTCGGTGCGTGGCTGTGGCATGTTGCTGGCTGTGTTGGTGCGCAGACAGTGGTAAAACTTGACCAGGTTCGTGTTGTGGCATGGATCATGGTGTGCGGATTGTCTCTTGGATGGCAGGCGGCCTTCCTTGAGTGTGTTCAAAGCTGCTGGCGTGGGCTGCTTTGAAAGAATGGTTAGGCAGCGGAGTGCTTGATCATTGTAGGCGTTGGTGCATCCTTACAGTCAAGATTGGCTGTGGTTGTGGCAGATGAGGTGCTACACAATAGGCTTGTTGACAGTGGGAAGGGAGACTCATCGAATTCAGGAGGTGTGGGTGGTTTGTTAGACCCTTGTGTGTTGACACTCGGCCAAGGCATGGTTTGGTCTTGCACCATGCCGAGGCAAGGAGGGGGTGTGCCTGTGATGGGTGCATCCTTGTGCAAGCAAGACACAGTGACTGTGTGGGCGATGCACAGTGGGGCATGGCATCGGCGGGTGGTCTGGCATGCCTATGCTTGAGGCAGCGTGGCTGGAGGTGGCAGTCATGGTGCAGCCATGTGCTGCGAGGTAGGCAGCAACATGGGCGCACATGGTGCTGCGAGGCAGGCAGCAGCATGGGCGCAATGCTGTGAGTAGGCAGCATGTTGGGCGAACAGGTGTGCAGACGCGAGTGTGTGTGCAGGTAGGTGCTGTGCGTGAGGCGTGTGCAAGGCTGGGGCTCAACGAGGTGTTTTGCGTGGATCAGGCAGTGGGCTGGGCGTGTAGCGAGGCACTGCATGTGCATGCGAGCAGACATGCATGCATGCAGTGGGCTACGTTGATGGGGCGCAGCAAGGACATGTGCGTGTGGGCAGTGCACACATATGCGAGCCAGCAAGGCAGCATGACATGGGTTGGTGCCCAGCATGCTGTGGACCGAGACATGTTGGTGAGCATGGCTAGTGTGCAGACTCGGCAGGCTTGGCACGGTGTGGTGCCAAGGTACAATGCAATGTGGCGAGCAGGCAGGCTCGGTGTGCAGGCAGGTTGGTTGCGGGCAGCAGGGCAGGTTCAAGCAGGTGCGGGCTTGTGCAGGTCAGAGGACTTGCATGAGTGGGCAGGCGCGAGTTTGAGCGGGGGCGCGAAGGCTAGGCGCGCCAATGTGCCAGGCACATGCAGCAGGCACGCGTGGAGTGTGCAGGCAAGCCCACATGGCTGCTTGCATGACTGCCACACACTGGATGAGTTGGCAGCAGGCGCTGGCTGACTTTGTGGGGCAGTTATGAGCGGTTACAGCAGGCCCTTGCCTTGGTGGTGTGCATCTAATGGTGGATTGGAGCTGGACCGAGATGTGGCACACATAGGATGCAGACATCATGACTCTAGGCAGTTGCAGGAGGCAATTGCACGGCCAGATGGCAAGGCTGGTTACTGCCAGCACATAACCCAGCAGTTGGTGGTTGTCCACTGCAAGGCCATGTGGCCTTAGCTGGTTGGTGCCAGCACACCTAGGGCAGTTGGGTTGTAACTGCACGGTTTTGCATATGTAATATGCTGGAGCCTAGCATGAGACACTAGCCAAGTTAAACAATTTTTATAAAAAAAATTATTTTTACTACTCAGATTTATATGGACTTCATATATCTATCTTTTCTATTTCAAACTATTTAATCATTCTATTTTAAACTATTTAATCATTCTTTAGATGTCCTAAATGATGTTCTATCACCCTTATATGTTGATTTTGTAAAAAAAAAAGTATCTATATAAAGGTAATGTAGAACTTTAAAAGGCAAATAAAAAAAGGACTAAGACAAACATAAACACTTTATGTTGTCGCTCCTAGCTTGAAATGCCACTTTGGAGATTCATTTTACGATGTTAATATGCTTTATATTTTTAATTGGTTAATAAATTACTTAGCTAAAATTGATGAAGATTTGGTAATAACATATTTGAGTTTAGATAATTTTTTGATAGATAAATTCGTACGAATCCTATAGTTTTATTGCAAAATCAACGAGAAATCTAAATTCTAGAGCAACTTTCGTAAAAAAAAAAAAAAAAAAA
>QANX01006348.1:44704-157141 GCA_003254975.1 Ochetophila trinervis | reverse complement strand
AAAAAAAAAAAAAAAAAAAAAAAAAAAAAAGATCTAAATTCTCAATGTATTGTTATAACGAGTTCATCAAAAGGCCATTCAACACACTGAAGACACCCATACAACATTAGCTCACGATCATGACAAATTAGCAAAAAATCATGACATACCCAAGAGTCAACAAATTGACAAATCTCTTAGCAAAATCTAAGGGATTAATTGCTACACGATTAAGCTTAAATCACCCAACGGTTAATTCCATATTGGACTCTCTATTTAAGGTTTATTTATATTATTCTTTAATATTATTTTTTGTATAATATTGTTTCCTTTTTATCAAAGTCATGTACTACATTTATATATACACCAGTATTGTAATACTTTAAAATCATTATTCAATATAGAAAAACCAAATCAACGATTGTTGTTTTCTTCATGGTATCAAAGCCATAATCATTTTCTTGAAATTGAAGCAGAGACTAGTAGGCATGAAATAGACCATATTCAAGCCTATATCGGAGAGCATGGTAAAGGAATGAGAGGTCGCGGTCGTCCTTTCATTTCAAAAGGAAGGGGATTTACTCTGGTAGCCATATTTCATGAAATAGAAAATGTAGAACGTACAATTGATCAAAATCAGAAGCTTAAGACCACACCCAAAGGTAAAATAGTGTGTCAGATTTGTAAAAATTCTAATCACACTGTTCTTCAATGCTGACACATCACTCATACATAAATGAAGAGACACTTGAAGCCTCAGCTCCACTCAACTTAGCAAGCAATTCATATTCGTGTTTTTATGCAGATTCAGGTGCAACCTCCCATATAGACCTGGCAACGTGTTGTATTGAACTTTGTTTGTGTCATGTCGTTTCGTTTTTGTGTCAAATTTTCTTCACCCGAACTCAACCCGTTAAGCATTCATGTTGAACCATATTCGTGTCGTATCGTTCCGTGTTGGTATCGTGTTTAAGTCGTGTCTACTAAGCCTAAATACATATTCAAATTATATGCTAAACATTTTAAAAAAATATATTAGTATACTAAAATTCAACATAATTAATAACTGTGAATTCAAAATATATAAAATATTACGAATTAAGCTATATTAAATATTTGTCGTGGCTAAGAAAACAAAATATTCATTACAATTGTCAAATTAAAAATATTCAAAATATTATAAACCAAACTAAAATTGTACATCCAATATAAATAATAAAAAATATAAAATCTAAAATCTAAAAAAAATATCAATATATAAATAGATATAAAAATTGTCATTTTCTAATGAAATAAAATATGAATTTTATAGTTTCCTGAAAAAAAGAAAAAAGTAATGTAAAAAGTTAGTTATAAAAAATAATTAAATTAATATTTTTTTATTGTGTCTTATTGTGAGACATCGTGTTAACGTGTTTCAACCCGTTTTCTTATCGTATCTTATCGTGTGACACTAATATCAACTCGATCCAATATCGCAGAGCCAAATCTGCAAATTATCGTGCCGTATCATGTCGTGTAACATTTTGCCAGGCTTACTCCCACATGACAAATGACCATGGTAAGGTCTTTCAAATTCTTCTTTATAAAGGAAAGGATGCTATATATGTTGGTGATGGTTATTCTTTACCGATTTTACATATTGATAATACCAAGATTAAAACCAAAAATGGTGATCTAGATTTAAACAAAATTCTTGTAGTTTCAGGATTGAAAAATAGCTTATTGTTTGTAAGTCAATTAACTAGAGACAATGCTTGCACTTTTGAATTTTCTTCTGATGGTTTTGTGATTAAGGATTGTAGACAACAAATCATCGCAACCGGCCATAGGAAAGACAAGCTATATGTGCCCGATGAAGGATGTCACCAAGCCTTGACCTCAACTAAAGCTTCTTCGGGACTTTGGCATCAATAAATGGGACACCCTCATTCGAACATGTTGAAGCAATTACACTAAAAAAATATTATTAATATCTGTAGTTGGACTAAAGATTTTCGTATTTATGCTGATTGCCAAATGGAAAAAAGCTATCCCTTTAGTTTGTCAAATAATTTTGCAGCTTTACCATTATAAAAGATACACTGTGACTTATAGGGTCTTGCTCCAATCATTTCTAATCAAATATATCGATTTTATGTTACATTTGTCAATGACTATTCTCGTTTTACTTGGTTATTTCCTTTACGAAAGAAATCATATTTTTTTGATTGCTTTGTTAAAAACAAGTGGAGAAACAATTTGATTTGCACATCAAAATCTTCCAAAGTGATAGAGGTGGTGAATTTAATTCACTAGCCTTTAAAACTCATTTGAGTAATCATGGGATATTACATCAAATGTCTTGCCCAGGTACACCTGAACAGAATGGAATAGCAAAACGAAAAACACAGACATGTAGTCGAGATGGGTTTATAATGCTATTTCATGCAAACATGCCTCTAAAACTTTGGGTTGAAGGATTTCTTACTGTCGTTTATCTTATCAATTGGCTACCTTTGTTTTATTTAAAATCTGAAACTCTTTATTTCTGTTTGTTTAAAACTTATCCTAATTATGGTGGTGATTTGAAAATTTTTGGTTGTAGGTGTTATCCCTATCTACAAAAGAATGGAGCACATAAAATTTCAAATAAGACATTTTGTGGGATACAGTGCACAACACAAAAGTTTTCGATGTCTTCATCCAGCTACAAATAAAGTATATCTTTCTTGCCATGTTGTCTTCGATGACAAATTTTTCCTTACCATGCTAACAAAACTGTTTCACATGACCTTGTGCAACTTGTTACTTTTCATGCTCAATAACAGTGGATTTCTGCCTCACATCATGCAACAGACAACCTGCCTCCCATTAATTGTTGTGACCATCATGTCACATCTCAACAACCACATATTGATATTTCACATGAAATACATGCACCTGCCATAGTCGTATCCTTTCCAAAACAAAATTCAAAACCTTTACCCAAGCCACATGATGTCATTCAATTCTTTTTGTTTAATCAACAGTTTTTCCACTTGCATATTACGCCACACGTTGACACCTTAAATCAAAATGATGAGCCACAATCTTTCAATCCTACACCACTGCCTAGTTATTCTAATCACCCCTCACCATGCATGACATATGTAGTCTCCTCCTCTCCCATTTTGTTTGATTTCTTTGCCCCAAGACAAACTCAAACCCAATCCCCTCTACTCTCCTCTACCTCACCCGATACCTCTCAGCCACATGTTTCAGTTCATGACCTAGCAGGTATACAAGATCACCTTGTTATTGATTTGTAGGTTCCCGCTTGTGACTCACTCGCTCAGAACACGTATCCAATGATTACTAGGTGGAAGCTCCAACATAATCCTAGCTTGGCCTCTCAATTTGCACTCCTCACAGAGGCCAATGAGCCTCATTCTTTAAAATCAGTTCTTCGCGATCCCTCTTGGCTGGCAACTATGCATGATGAGATCTCTGCCCTCCATGCAATTTAGACCGAATACTTGTACCACGTCCACCCCATGCTAATGTTGTTGGCTCCAAATGGGTTTATTGCACCAAATATACTGCGAATGGCAAAATTGATAGGCTTAAAGCTCAACCTTGTTGCATGTGGGTATACTCAGATCAAAGGCAAAAACTTTGATGAGAAATTTAGTCCAGTCATTCGACATTCTACGATTCGAATTATCATTTCCATTGTGGTTACAAAATGGTGGTCCATTCACCAACTAGACGTTAAAAATGCATTTCTCCACGGTACCCTTAAAGAAACCATTTACATGGAGCAACCACTTGGTTTTGTTTCCACCACTTATCCCGATTACGTTTGTCTCCTCAAAAGTCACTTAACCTGCTTAAACAAGTCCCTAGAGCTTGGTTTGATCGCCCATCTCACTTTCTTATTTCTTTGGGATTTGTGTGCAGTAAAGCTGACCTTCCTTTGTTTGTTATCCATCAACATAATATTATTATTCTTTTATTGATTTATGTTGATGACTTGTTGCTCACAGGAAATGATCCACATAAAGTTGCTGACCTACCTCCTCTCTAGCTGCTGAATTTCCTCTCAAGGACTTCTGACGCCTTCATTACTATTTTGGAATTGAAGCTCGCTATTTTTTAGGAGGCATTTTTTATCCCAAACAAAATACTCGTATAATCTTCTTGCTAAAGCCAAAATGCCACATGAAAACACCACTAGTAGTCAAGCAAACCTCCACCTACCATGTCTCCACTCCCATTAAAACCACTAATACCGTCGGTTTAAGGGTAGTCTCCTCTATCTCACTTTCACAAGACCCGACAACACTCATGCTGTTAGTCGTGTTTGTCAACATTTTCAGAATCCTACTTTTGCCCATCTTTGTGAAGTCAAGCATATTTTACGCAATGTGAAAGGAACCATGTCTTTCAGTCTGCGTATACTTCATCAAAGTTCTCTTAATCTAACTGGCTTTAGTGATGCAGATTGGGCATGTTATCCCATCACCAGAAAGAGTACTGGTGGCTTTTGCATTTTTCTTAGAGCAAACTGTATTTCTTGGTTCTCCAAAAAGCAACCTACTGTTGCATGATCCAGTACTGAAGCAGAATACTGTTATATGACTACTGCCATTGCTGAACTTACATGGATCTCATTTCTTCTGTGAGATGTTGATGTTGTCCTTGTATGACCCCCTCGTTTGCTTTGAGATAATATTTTTGCTCTACACATGACCATCAATCTAGTACTCCATGGCCATACGATACACATTGAAATCGATTATCATTTTGTACTAGAAAAGGTTGCAGTTGGCCAGCTCATTACACGGTTTATTCATTCCAAATTACAAATAACTGATATCCTTACCAAACCTTTATCTGGTGACCTTTCTTGGTAGTTCAAGAGCAAACTTGGGATTTGCTCTACGACACTGCTAGGCTTGAGGGGGAATGAAGACACCCACATAACATCAGCTCGCGATCATGACAAATTAGCAAAACATTAGGACATACCCAAAAGTCAACAAATTGACTAATCTCTTAGCAAAATCAAATGGATTGATTGCTATAAAATTAAGCTAAAATCACGCAACAGTTAATTCCATATTGGACTCTCTATTTAAGATTTATTTATATTATTCTTTAATATTATTCCTTCTATAATATTGTTTCCTTTTTATCAAAGTCATATACTATGTTTATATATACACCAATATTGTAATACTTTAAAATCATTATTCAATATAGAAAATCAATGATTGTTGTTTTCTTCACACACCAATTCATATTCTTAAGGATTCTTTTGAGAGTTGGAGTGTGTAATCTTCTTTTTGGAGGCTTTTTTTGCTTTATTTTAGCATTATTTTTCACTTAAAAAAGAAAAAAATTATAAAAATTATTTCTTATAAATAGTAAAATTGAGATTGAATATTTTTAAATTTTGTAGGCATTTAAAAAATTATAATCGAATACTTTAAAATTTTTCAAAACTTTATAAAAATTTATAAATTTTTAATTAAATACGATATGACTTAATTTTTTTAATTAAAACACTAAATTTTTTTTAATTTATAAATTTTTTAATTGAATATACCAGCTAAAAAAATTCATTATAAATATTAAAATAGCAGCAAACGAAAATATAAACAAAAGAAGAAGGAGAAGAAGGAAGAGAACCAAAAATGGCAGAGCAAAAGAGTGGGGCATTTGGATTTGGTTTTTTTTGATGAAAAGCATTTGGATTTGGTTGCTATAACTACAGTCTCTTTTTTGGTTACCGAACTAAACGGACAACCGCTAGAGTTTGGCTGGAAACCAACAAAACCAGGATCCAACGGCTAGGGTGACATTGAGGATTTTGAACCGGATAATAGAAAAGAGGTCCTGATCCCAACTTAAGACAATGGGACCAGATAGTGCCACCACAATCAAATAAGCAAAAAGCTAAACAACGAAATCTCTTATGAACTAAAAATTAAAAAAAGAAATAAAAAGAAATATAGAAATAAAAATAAAAGTGAGAAGGAGAAGCATGGACAGCTTTATACGTAGAAAAATCTGATTCTGATCTCCTGCGAGTGTTTGAATGCCTGCTTCTGCTGCTATTTGCAGACACTGCTGCATGCCCTTTCTCTAACCCTATTTATTAATTTATCTTTAAATATCCAATTTTTTTTTTTTAAAAAAACAATTATTTTAAAAGTGCCATTTGATTGCTTCACTTGCCTTTTTCATCGTTTCAGTATACTTTCACGTAGTCATGTTGGGGAGCCCGAATAAAATAACAATGATACCGTTAATATCAAACTGTTTATTAAATTTATTTATCTAATCTTAATCTTAAGATAAATGATATGATATTGTTTAATTAGCTTCCATTGAATTTTAAAAATATTTTACTACATTTGCTATATTTTTAGCATTTTTGACTTTTACAACTAATCGTTTAAGTAAATAATGGGCTTCTTAATAAGTGTTTTGGTGTATCTTTTAACCGGTTTATAAGTCCATAAATTATTTAGTGAGTATGTCAAATATATGAATCTTTTTAATCAAGTAGAAGTCTACATTAGGAGTCCATATCACTGAAAGTTTTATTTTTTTCGTGCAGTAACAGCGGAGAAAAAACACTTGAGTTCAAATAAAACTATTAAGGCTTGAATTTCAACTTCCTTACTTGCACATATAAAAGCGACTCCTATCACTGAACTATACTTTTAAATTGTTGTATATTTTACTTATTTTATTGAAACTCTATGTAATATATTTGTTAGTTTTTTTTCCATTCGTGCAATAGCAGCAGAAAATTGAGTTCAAATAAAGTTACAAACGAATTTTAATTTTTTTACTCACAAATATAAAAGTGACTTTTACCACTCTGCTGGACTCTCAAATTGGTGTATCTTTTAATTCCTTCGTTGAAACTCTGTGCAAGATATTTGCTGTTCTTTCTCTCATTTTTTTTACTCGTGTTTTTAAATTGTTGTTCCTTAATTTACTGAGTCAACAACTGTTTGACTGGGAAGTAAGATGCAGCAAAATTGGAGTTTTTCTTGGAAAGGAAGGTATTTATCATCTTTTATGGTCAGGCGCACAGAGGGGAAAAAAGATACAGAAGCATCCAAATGGATTTGCCATAACACTTTTGGCAACTTTGTCAATCAATCTTTTAATTTCAAAAAAGAAAAGAAAAAAAACTTTGTCAATCTTTTGTGTATGGGTAATGAGAAACATACTTCATGATTAGAAAAAAAAACAAAATTGATCAATATTAATAGAAGTTTAACCATTTAAATGATTATTCAAAAATATTTATTTTTCTAAATTAAAATATAAATTATAAAATAATATATAATTAAAGTATAATTAATAAATAACAGCTATGTCAGTAATAATACAAACATCAGAACTGATAACACATAGAAAAAATATTCACAAAAAAAATTAACAAATAGGAAAAAAAATGTTAAAAAAATAAAAAAACTTATCTATTGGAAAAAAGAAGAAGCAAAGACCTATTTTTCTTGGAAAATGCGAGCTGCAAAATAATGTGACAGTGGCATTAGTGTCTTTTTATCCTCCGACCACACTGAAACCATGTAGGCTTCCTTATACCTGCAAGACAATAAAACCACACCCCTCTTCCAGCGGTTCTTGTACGACCATTAACTCGCTCTACGCTCTATTCTCGAGCGTGCAATTACCCTGCCTATTCACCGCAGTTGAAATTATTCTTTTACCCTTATGTATTTCCCTTTCTGACCTTATTAAATCAACAAATGCCAAACTTTTTCTTTTCTCTCTCGTTTTAAATATCAACGGTCAAAAGCGTATAAGTTTGCAACTCATTATAAAAATTTAAATTCCCACAATTAGTATTTTTCTTTTTAATCTTCTTAAAATAATATGAGAAAGAAAAGTATAAATATTATTTTAATAAATTTTTTTTTTTCGATGAATTATTTTAATATTTTTGTTAAGAGTATAAAAAATGTGCATGTGTTATAAAATTGTGAAAAAAAAAAATTGCTATTTTCATCAGCTAAGATACAGCGACAGACATGGAAATGAAAAAAGTAAAAAAGAAAAGTAAAGATGATGAGGTGTCGAAACATGGAGGGACTTGGGAAAACGCTGAGTACAAATGACGGCCGCTGAATTATTTCTCTCTCTCCTTCTCAATCACTAACGTCGCTTCACCGCCGTTTACTCTCTCTCTATACCTTCGGTTTTGCCTGCCGTACTGTGTTTTTCTCTCACTTCATAACACTTCCTCAGCTGTTTGCCTTACAGTTCACGCCAAACGCCTGCTCTCTCTCTTTCTCTCTGTCTCTGTCTCTATGTGACTCAGAAAATGCACTCCTTCTAGTTTTTCTACTGCATTTCCATTAATCTTCATCTTCTCTCCGTTTCCTTGGTCTGGTTGAAAATGGAGTTGAGCGCTGTGGTCTTGCAATGGAGGAAGAAAAAGAAGAAAGAGCTTAGTTTTTGCTATGTAATGGCTTTGCTTGTGCTTCTCTTTCCTTTTGCTTCGCCTCTGAACGATGAAGGTTTTTCTTTTCATCTTCGCTCCATCTCTCTCTGCTTTGCTTGTGCTTTTTTTTTTTTTCTTTCTCTCCGAGTTTTATTTTTGGTGTTTATTGGTTTTTGGGGTCTTTTTTAAATCCATTTTTGTGCAAGTTTTTTTGTTTTTGTTTTTGTAGTATAAAGGGTAAATGAATTTTCATTTACATACTTTAAGTGTTCTGTGAACTTTCCATTTAGCTGTTTGATGAAACAGAATTTCCTATTGCTCTGTTTTGTTGTGTCTTTTCAACGCTTGGAAGACTAAAAAGTAAGCTACAACTGTTTTGCTTTGCACTGTTTGCTTTGAGACGAAAATGGAAGTGTCCGATTATAGTACTGGCTTGGAAGTGACTCTGTTTTGTTGGGTTTCATGGATATATTTTAGTGTTTTTAAAACTAGTTTTCTTTCAATTTTGCATGTTTTTTTTTTGTTTCTTTAATAAAATGTGGTATAATTAAAATGGGATTTCCACAGGAAAAGCGTTAATGTCGATTAAAGCGTCGTTTAGCAACGTAGCTAATGTCCTACTTGACTGGAACGACGACCACGATGGCGATTTTTGTTCATGGCGCGGAGTTCTCTGCGACAATATCAGGCTATCTGTTGCGTCCTTGTAAGTTCTCTTCCTCTTCTCTCTCTGCTTTAAATGTTAACCTGTTTTTCTTATCTGTTTTAAAAAATTTCTTGGTGAGCATCCTTCTATTTGTTTCAGTTCTTTTTGTCTTTTTTCTTTTGAAGGAATTTATCGAACTTAAACCTGGGCGGGGAGATTTCACCAGCGATAGGAGATTTGAAGAACTTGCAGTCTATGTATACTCCATTTTCTTATTTTTTTCAAGTGGGGTATTACTGATTTTTTCAAGGGCTGAGTTTTTGTTTTGATTTTATTGTGTTTCCAAAACTGGCAGAGACTTGCAGGGGAACAAGCTGACAGGTCAAATACCGGATGAGCTTGGAAACTGCGCTTTTCTTGTTCATCTGTAATATTTTTCATCAACATTTTCCATTTTTTGAGTTGTTATGTTTATGTTCTTAAGGAGGATCCTCTCCTGGTTACATTGTATATTTGTATTTGAAATGCAGGGAGTTGTCTGATAATTTGCTGCATGGAGATATACCCTTTTCCATATCAAGACTCAAGCAGCTTGAGTTTTTGTAGGTTTCCAGACACTGCATTTGTATTTTCACAAGAAACTGGGTTTTCATAATTAATTGGAGGTTGAACTTTCTTCATCATTGATGCAGGAATTTGAAAAACAATCAGTTGACTGGTCCCATTCCCTCTACCTTAACCCAAATTCCAAACTTAAAAACTCTGTAAGTTACTTGTGATCTTTATGTTACCATATAAATGATTGTATCTTATTCTTGTTTCTGACCATCGACGATTCCTGATTTCTACTGAAATTGGAAGTGATCTTGCTCGGAACCAACTCACTGGTGAGATACCAAGATTACTGTATTGGAATGAAGTATTGCAGTACCTGTAAGTGCATGAAACTTTGCTGCAGACAATTAAATTACCTATCTTGACAGTTTAATTAGTTTGTTGTATTATTTGAAGACTATTCAATGTACGTAATTAAAACTCTAAATATTATTGTTAGTTTAAACCCTTTTGTTTTTACAGTGGGTTACGTGGCAACTCATTGTCCGGAACACTGTCACCTGATATGTGCCAATTAACTGGTTTATGGTATTTGTAAGTACTCATATTTAATAGTGAATTACTTGTATATGGTATGTTTTATTTATTATTTTGAATGTGGTTTTTCTGTATTGCAGCGATGTTAGAGGTAACAATCTAACTGGTTCAATTCCAGAGAACATTGGTAACTGTACGAGTTTCGAAATACTGTAAGTTTCTAACTTTTAATAATTATTCTATATATATGTTGACTTTTATTTGTCTCTAATGTTTTTATAATCCCTATAATGTTAGGGACATATCTTACAATCAAATCACTGGTGAAATTCCATATAATATCGGATTTTTACAAGTGGCTACACTGTAAGCTTTTGTTATGCCTTACACTTCACTTTTTTATTTTTCTTGAACATCCTTAAAATTGTTTTTGATAATTATTTTTTAAATCTTAAATTGTAGATCACTTCAAGGAAATAGGTTGACTGGAAAAATTCCTGAAGTGATTGGTCTAATGCAGGCTCTTGCTGTTCTGTAAGTGAAATAGTTTCTTAAATTTGGAAATGGCTGACTGTCACTGAAATTTTCTATAGCAAGTTATTCTTTTTCTTCTTTTGTGCAGTGATTTGAGTGAAAATGAGTTAGTCGGGCCAATTCCTGCAATACTTGGAAATTTATCGTACACAGGCAAATTGTGGGTCTTTTTAATTTTTTCTAGTATTAATTTTTTAATTATAATTTTTTATAATTTTTTGGTCTCTGGATTGATGCATATGCATTTATTTGTTATTCTTAGATACCTTCATGGCAACAAGTTAAATGGGCTAATTCCTCCTGAGCTTGGCAATATGTCAAAACTTAGCTACTTGTAAGTTACTTTTAAATTAGTTTCCTCTATTAGTAATTGTTTTAGGAGGTTGCTAAGCGACATTTTTTGTTAGGCAACTGAATGACAACCAATTAGTTGGCAAGATTCCTGCAGAACTTGGGAAACTGGAACAATTGTTTGAGTTGTGAGTTTTACTTATTATTGACTGAGTTATTTTTTTACACTAATCATTTTCTTTTGTCAGTTTTTGATCCTATTTCTTGTATTACAACTTATTTTTGTTTTTGTTAGAAATCTCGCCAACAATGATCTTGAAGGGATAATTCCACACAGTATCAGTTCCTGCACGGCCTTAAATCAGCTGTAAGATGTCTTATCTTTCAATCTGTTGCCAGAAGTTTTTTTGTAATATCCTGTTTAAAGCATGGTTCTGATTACCTCTGATATCAAGTTGGTTTCTTAAAGCAATGTGCATGGCAATCACTTGAGTGGATCAATCCCTTTGGGTTTCCGGAATCTTGAAAGTTTGACTTACCTGTAAGTTTGAGTGTCTTGAAGTTTGCTGACTCATATGTTTCAATTAAACTTGAGTCTATAAGTTGATATAACTAAATCGATTGAATCTTCAGAAATCTTTCTGCAAACAATTTCAAAGGAACTATTCCTGTGGAGTTAGGACACATCATCAACCTCGATACCCTGTAAGAACCTCTATAGTTAGTTTTCTGCTATAGTGTCCGTTATGATTGAGGAGTATTCAATTGATTTCATTTTTTTCAGAGATCTATCCAGCAATAAATTCTCAGGGCCTGTTCCATCTTCAATTGGCGATTTAGAGCACCTTCTTACTTTGTAAGTCATTCTTCATACAGCTATATTATTTGACTAATGATGCATCATATATGTAAATGTTACAAGGGGAACAATTGGTTTTGCAGGAATTTGAGTTTCAATCTTCTCGATGGTAAATTGCCAGCAGAATTTGGAAATCTTAGAAGTATACAGATTCTGTGAGTGGTTACATGCTTAGTTTGTCTGCCTATATTTTGCTTTATATTAGGGGGAATAATTTGGTTTTCCACTATTATACTGACATTATATCCACTTTTTCAGTGACATATCATTCAACAATCTGTCTGGTTGTATTCCTGAGGAGTTGGGTCAGTTACAAAACATCGAATCATTGTAAGTGCAACTGTGCAATGCTTTTTGTTTATACGTTTTTCTTTTTCTTTTAAATGTTTAATTTCTTCTTAATTTGGTATTATAATTGGAACTTACTGCAGGATGCTGAATAACAACAACTTGCACGGGAAGATACCAGATCAGCTTTCAAATTGTTTTAGTCTAGGCACTTTGTAAGTTTTATTCCTTCAATATTTCAGTGTTAGCTCCTCTCTGCTTGGAAGTCTTTGTAAACGCTACTTTTTTGTCCCAGGAATGTCTCATACAACAACCTTTCAGGGATTGTGCCTCCTATGAGAAACTTCTCTCGATTTTCACCAGACAGGTATAATATGGAACTTGCTTAAAGGGTTCCCATATTTGCATTTACACTGACTTGAGGTGTGTTTTGTGTTAGCTTTATTGGAAATCCATTGCTGTGTGGCAATTGGTTGGGATCAATATGCAGACCCTATGCACCAAAATCTAGAGGTATCATATTTATCAGTATTGTTTGATATAAACTTAAATGCTATAAGGTCTCAGGTTTTTGATAATCACTTTATCATTATTTTTCCCAAGTTGACTAGCCATCTCTTTGATTTATGCTTCAGCAATTTTCTCCAAAGCTGCAGTTGTATGTATGGCATTGGGTTTCATCACTTTGTTATCCATGGTAATAGTGGCAATTTACAAGTCGAACCAACAAAATGAATTGAAGATGGTATCTAGTAAGACGTTGCAAGGCATGTCTTTTCCTTTGTTATTTGTTTTCTTGGATTTACAAAGTTATTTGTATATTTTTTAAATGTATCTTTGTCTTGTGTTACTTTTCATTCCAGGTCCTCCCAAACTGGTCATTTTGCACATGGACATGGCAATTCATACCTTTGATGATATAATGAGGATCACAGAGAATTTAAATGAGAAGTATATCATTGGGTATGGTGCTTCCAGCACAGTGTACAAATGCGTACTGAAAAATTCCCGACCTATTGCAATTAAGCGGCTTTACAGTCAGCATCCACACAACTTGCGGGAGTTTGAGACTGAACTTGAAACTGTTGGCAGTATAAGACATAGAAATCTTGTCAGTTTGCATGGGTATTCGTTGTCTCCCTTTGGAAACCTGCTCTTCTATGACTATATGGAGAATGGATCTCTATGGGATTTGCTTCATGGTTAGTAAACTTGCTTTTAACTGTTGTATAGTAATAACCATGGTCTATAATTCATATGGCCTGCATATTCCTGTATTTAGCTTGTTCTGATAGGTGTTCTGAATTACTTGAAACCTTATTACATATGGATTTGTTTGGGCTTGACTGTTGGCACTAGTACGATGGTGGGTGGGTTTATATGCTTGACCTTGTTTTGTTTATAGGAACATCAAAGAAGGTGAAAACTTCTTTAAGCTTTGATCATCATGATAGATGGTCTGAATTATACTGTGAACTGTTGGAACTAGTATGATGGATAGTATATATGCTTGACCCTTTTTTGTTTACAGGAACCTCAAAGAAGGTGATGAAACTCGATTGGGAAACACGTGTGAAGATAGCCGTTGGTGCTGCCCAAGGACTTGCTTATCTTCACCATGATTGTGACCCCCGAATTATTCACAGGGATGTAAAGTCTTCAAATATCCTGCTGGATGAGAATTTTGTGGCTCATCTTTCTGACTTTGGGATTGCCAAATCTATCCCCACTGCAAAGACACATGCTTCAACTTATGTTCTTGGAACAATTGGCTATATTGACCCAGAATATGCCCGGACTTCTCGGATCAATGAAAAATCTGATGTTTATAGCTTTGGTATTGTGCTTCTGGAGCTATTGACAGGGAAGAAAGCTGTCGACAATGAGTCTAACCTGCATCAACTGGTACTTTCTCACAGCTTCTTGAGTAAGAGGGTATGCACATGGTGCTATACTACTATGTGCCATTTTTAACAAGATTGTTTTTTATGTCTCAGATACTGTCTAAGGCTGATAATAATACAGTTATGGAGGCTGTTGACCCTGAGGTTTCCGTTACATGTATGGATACTACACATATCAGGAAGACCTTTCAACTTGCTTTTCTCTGCACAAAGCGGAACCCTACAGAGAGACCGACCATGTATCAGGTTGCTAGAGTCTTGGTCTCCCTCCTCCCAGCAACTCCACTAAAGCCTAGTTCTGCTCCAAGGACAATAGACTATGCAAAATTTGTGATAGAGAAAGGACAACAGCAACAGCCAACGCAGCAGCTTGTTCAGCAGGAGAATAATTCATCTGATGCTCAGTGGTTTGTTCGATTCGGTGAAGTTATATCTAAGAACACACATTGAATGTCCATTTTTCTCCTGTTTTTCCATCTTTTTATTTAGTAGGTGAAAAAATTGGGGTTGATTAAAGATGGGAAAATCCCAAAGTTTTGTTTAGGAAGTTTTAGGTTCTCTCCCCCATATAGGAAACATTATCTATGTTCTCGGCCAAGTGATTTGAATAGACTGAAGTTTATGGTAGGAAGAATCTAACCCTGTTTGTAATGCGGCGTTTATTTTGTAGCTATTTTCTACAAGCTTTTCTAGATTCGGCAAACAGTAATAGTAGCTGGTTTTAAACTGGTTAGGGCTAGTAATGTTTATTAACTTTTATATACGAACTCTCAGTTAATGCCATATAAGTCTTTTTATCATTGTCATCAAGGTATCCACATGATCTAGCTGCTAGCATTTATACTTCTGTAGCTCTCAAGCTGTGGACCCCGAATAATAATAAGATTTTTCTTCACTATGTATAACTTAAAAAGGGTTTTGTTTCAGTAATTGGGTAATGCTGAATGGTCCTCTTGGTGTCTGACATTTATCTTCTGTCTAGTGACAGATTTTGTAAAACCATTACCTTTATTGTTGTGCTTTTAAAAATTGTTTTCTAGTTTTAGTAAACAAAAAAATACTGACTCAATGGGTTCCTGCTTTTATCATCGGAGGTCCATAGTCTGACTGCCGATTCTTTAATTTACTGTTTGAATAACAGAAACTTCAACTTGCAAGTCAAGAATAAGAAAGATAATTTATTTTTTATTTTATTGGGGGATAATCTTGGAAGAAAAATGTCTGTACATTATGCAAGTTTAATGAAGAAATGAAGAAATACCATTGCAAAAAATTGATTTTTTCCCCTCTTTTTTCCCTTTGAAAGCGGTTCTTGTAATTAATGTAGGCAAAACAATCACTCAAGCACATACCCACATGATGTGAATTTTTTTTTTGGTCGAAACCTACATGATGTGAATTGGGATATGCATCCATGGATTTGGTCCCCATTACACGAACCTCCACATGGTGAACCATGGAGTATTAAAAATGTATAGACTGGTTGTTAGCGCATGTCCAGACTCCTGTGTCATTGATGACAAGGAAAAACATCTTAATTCAGTTAAAATATTAAAAAGGTAATAATAAAATTGAGAAATGAACAGAAAAAATGCTCGAGAGGTTAAAAGAGTGGGAAAAAAAGAGTAAAAATAAATAACTTTTCAAGTTCAGAATGGGGCATTCCGAAGATTATGTACATTACAATGAAATGGGCAGTGGTTACTAAATTAACAGAGTCTGAACGATGGATAATTACATGTCCTATAAAAAAAAGTTGATTTCTATATCATAATAGTGTGTCCAGAACAAAGAGAATTTTATCACACAACGGAAGCAGCCAAAAAAAAAAAAAAAAAAGAATCCAATTTCAATCATTACTTAATTTGAATCTGTTCTTCTTACCTGTAAAAGAAGAATTGTCGTCCAGGGATCCTCCTGTTACTGCCACACTTGTGCTCTTTTCCATCAAACCTTTGCATTCTTTCTTTGAATATATTGATCATCTACAACTTGTAAACGACCATGAGCAATCCATTAAAGTAGTACTGACAAAACCTAGGGCGCTTAAATTCCTAGTAACTACCGAATGCCTTTGGTTATAAAATGGGAGTTGTAACTAATGATATACCTCAAGTTCTTGATTAAAGGAACTGGGTGTGTTCTCGTCCATGCCCTTTAAATTCAAATAGTGGAAGTACTGATAAATTAGTAAGGATATAGAAAACAGATTAAAAATTCTAATTTCTAACCCTTCGCAAAACAAATGGTTGAAGACACAAACCTTTGCAGGAGTTTTCAACGGAGGTTTTACATTATTCTGGATTTCTGCTGTTAGAGACAGCTGAAAATCACCATGCCTAGAAATTAGGAGAAAGAGAAGAGAAACATCTATCCACACAAAACGAAGCTGGCTCTGTGAAAAAGCCCTTGACCGTAGAGTAGAAAAAAATAAATTAACATTATCGCAATAAACTTGACATTTGATCATATCATACCTTGCTAAATGATTCTATTGGTGGCTCATCATGTACCTTTTTATCAGTTGGAAATTCAATTACCTAAAAGAGTAAAATAATGGGATTAAAAAAAAGGGAAAAAGAAACTGCTAATGAACAAACATAAAAAGGTTACTAAATTACCCTTGTCACAATGGTTTCTGGCTCTGTACTTCGAAATATGCATTTTTCTCCTTCAATAGAAAGTGTCTACATCAGGCATAATATGGTTCAAACAAACATGTTATCATTGATAATACAAAACTAAATACAAAAGCCTGAATATACTTAATAATTATGGCACCTTTTGTTTAAGGGGGCCACCAACTTTGCCGATATCAATTGCTTTGCATTTCACTTCCCTCCAGCCCTTGGCAGAGTTTGATCTGCACATGTGAGTAAAACAGCTCAACATAAGTACCCTGGAAATACTAGTAACCGGTTTTAATTAATGAAGAAAATTGCACGAAATTGGATTTTACAGTACTGATTAAGATGGAGAAGCTGAAATAAACCATGTATTAACTAGACAAAAAATTTGGATCTTGGATCAAACAGTCAGAGTATAAAGAAACTTCACACAAAAGAATCTGAAAGTGCTGAAGACTTAAAGTATGAATGCAATGAGATGCAAAATGTAAAACCATAGGATATTATATGATTTACAGTTTTGGAGGCTGAAAAACCAGAGATTATTACCGTTTATCTTCTATGGTTTCATTTTCTAAAATAGAACCAGAATTAGGTACCTTATTCACCTGCAATGATGAGATTATTAGCTTAACAATGGAAAAATAAAAGGATAACTAAATGGATATTATTGGGTTATGATAAGTAAATGGTATGAACAGAAGAAACCTTTTCTTCTTTTAATAGAAAAATAACTTAGCTTCAAAGAATCTAACTGTTATATTCTTCATGTCGAGAAATGAAAGAAAAAAATGTATATTTTGGAGACCTACACTATTAAGTGTATGTTGCATAGCTCTCTCTGATGTCTTCAGGTTAAAGACCTGAAAATCAATTAAAAAAAGCAAGGAAGCATGCTTAAAAAATAGATCTGATGAATGGTAGATCTGATGAATGCATTCTTAGAAAAGAAAAGAAAGTAGGACATGCTCATTCATTACTTGAAATTCCGGTAGCTGTGGTTTGCTCCTTCTTAGAAGAGGCAATGAAGGAGCTTTAAGAATCTGCAAAGCACAAAGTGAACATAGGAAAATTATCAGTAAAGCCTTTCCTTCTATGAAGTTAAGGAACTAACAAAATCCAAATAGAAACATTAATTGCATGTACAAACTTTTCTGTTCAAGGGGCGTGCTTTAAAGATACAGGAATTTGACTTTGCTTGTTCACCTGATTCTGCATTAATCTTACATCTGAACAGAGAAACAAAACATGGTCCAAAAGCTCATCTGGAGTTTTATATTACAAATCAAGATGTAAGGTTAAAATGATTTTATGTAATTCAGCAAGAAAAAAATGTACCTATGTCTTTCTGCTCTGTGTGCTGTCTCCAAATCAGGTTCTCTAGGAATGGTAACTCTTGGTCTAGCATTTACTGAGTTAACATCAGCCCCCACCTGCATAACAAAAATACAAATATCATTAACCGTTATTACAGTGACAAAATGTGACAAATCATAACGTGGTGAAGAAGATATGGGCTATGTTACATGGACTAGGGTATAGGGTTTCAGATATAGGTAGATATCCAAGCAACATATTCATTTATTCTCCAAGCTTTTTGAACACTTGGAGTTTCCAATAACCATAGCATTACCAGTGTCATACTGTATCAACACAGGAATGACATTGTTACATGTGAAGGGTCCCTGTAACCTAGGATGTGATTGAAAAATGTCACCATTAATCTTCTTACTAAACTATACAGTAAATGGGCGTATATCTCCTGCAGTACATAAATTACCTTTTTAGATATTTTGTGTAATAACATAGCCTGATGCTTCAGCTGAGAAACCTGTTGTCACAAAATTTTTAATGCTTTACACAAGAGATGATTACGGCCATATGCACAATCATCAACTCCATGAAATAAAAACTAAAAATGAAGGAAGGTAACAAAAAGAAAGACCATATATTATTGAATTTGCCACAAAAATGCTGGAATCAATATGCATTGAAGTATAACTAATAAATGAATGTGCAAAATAAAATAAAAAATGAACCACATGATTTCAGTTATATTGAATAGCCTCATTTATCATAGTAAAAAGAACATATGAACACACAATTGAAATATTAAATATATTCTAAATTAAAAAAACGACTGGCCTGCTTCTAGGGACAGCTAATCTTCAAACTCAATCCAGGACAAATTACTAATTTAAATTAATATTTTGCTTAATTTAATATCAAGCATGGAACATACAACGTGGGTGCTTAACGCACACCTTTTCTATCATGTAAGATCATATATTCAGAGGTTATGTTTTCTTGTTCCAAGGTAAACACCGAATGGAAGAATATCTATTCCATAATTAGTAATATAATATCCTAGATCAAAATTTAGGAAAAAGATGGGCGTTAACATGTCTGCATACTACAATAACAGGTCAAAAACAGATCAAAGATGACAAGCTATCAGGTAAAAAATCATGTGTGCACCTTGCATAAATAACCAGCCTCCAACTTCTGTCTTTTAGTAGCTAGATTATCAACTGAAGCGTTCTGTAAAGTCTTTTCATCAATATTGCCAAACTTCTTCTGGCATCTATAACATTGATAGTCAGATGAAAAAAGATGAAGCATATTAGAAGTACAGCAAAAGAACTATAAATTATTATAAAAATTTTACAAGTTCAAATTATTATTAAATTACAAGTTTTGATAATAAACCAACACGGGAAATGCTTCAACACCTTTCCAAAATATCTCATAAGCAAATTTTGTTTTAAAATAATTTAGTTCAATCCCAAAAAAAGAAATTATTATTAAAAGGAAGACTGAATAAATTAATTAAATAAAAGATAGACCAGCCAGCATGATCAACCGATAATGGCACTAGAGGAGAGAGAGAGAGAGAGAGAGAGAACCTCCTCAATGAATATGGGGAATGAACAAGTTGAGGTTGATTTTGCTTGGCCAAGTGACTTGCTGTCGGCTTCATTAGAGTTGAGCTCTTTGATAGAGTTGACTTGACAAGGGAATTTGTTTTAGCTTTTGAGATATCTCGACCAATTTGATTATAAGGCCTCAATCCTGGAAAATATGATGTTTAATTAGGGACACAGAAAATAAATAGATAGATAGAATGTATTTGAGCTTATAGCACGCTTGCTGACCATATATATAGAGTAGAGATGGTATATATCTTTTTTCTGTGTTGAAAAATAATAATTACATTGTTCTTTATACATGCTAGTAAGGTAAATTTTGTAAGGTACCAAGAGCATCCAACATGTCATTGGAAGGGTATCAAAGTTACTATCATCAAAAGCAAAGTTACAGCCAATACACAGGGTTTTTAGCCACTGAGTTTGCAAGGGTATTGGAGGTTTCTTGCATTCCACACCAGCTTCCAGTTAAAAATGAAAAATCTATTATCCATAGTAGAGAAAATGTATTTGAGTGTATTGCACGCTTGCTGACTATAGATGTAGGGCAGAGATTGCATATATCTTTTTCTGTATTGAAAATCGATGATTACATTGCTCTTTATACATCTAGTAAGTAGTAACATTTTAATTTTGATATTCTATTCAATAGTTATGCTTTATTTGATTTTAGCTCTATATTTCTCTTTCACTATCTCCTTCTTGGTCCTACATCAGATCCTAATCAAATAATGATTGTAACATAACTAACTTAGAGCATGGAATTTGTCAAAACTTTAGACAGAGATGAAATTGAAGCTGAATCTGTCTGAACTATGACATAAGAATTTAGATTTCAACAAAATGATTAAACTATGGCAGCAATGATTTGCAGCAAACATAAGAAAATGGCTACAAAAAGAATGTACAAAAACATCAACCACGATCAGACTGGTGAAAAATAAAATTTATACCACTGTTATTGCCACTGGTAGAAGATACTTTAGATTCCATGGGACTATTCACATTCCTGTCTTCTCCATCTTCAGAATCAAAATAAGTACCTCCGAGCTCACAAACGCCATTCGGCCAATTCAATTTTACAATAAAAGCTAAAAATTGAAACATTGAGAAAAGGGAAAAAAAAGAAAAAAAAAAGTTAAGAGGTAAAATTTGTAAAGTAATCAACCACCTAAGTTACAATAAACAATATTCATGCCCATAGTTCTATGATCCAAAACAATATCATGAACAAAAAAATCAACATAAGAAGAAAACTTCAAATGAAAAAATAGCAACATACGAACACCGTATACGTAATCACAGTTTCCCAGCATAAAAAAATTTAATTTCAGGAAAATAATTGAAAATACCTTTACGAATAGTAATAAAATAGAGATCACTTTGGACTCTGACATATATTAAAATTATACAAATAACTACACGTGTTTGATTATTTTGATGATACTAATCCATACCAATCAAAACGCTTTTCATTGACTTTAAAAAGAGAAAAATAAAAATTAACCGAAGTCATAGAAATCCGTGCAAATGAAACAAACAAATGTTAAAAAAACATAGAACGAACAAACAACAAGCTTGTTAATAACGATTGAAGTAACTCGAATTGATTCCTAAACACGTTTTTAAAAAATAAGCATAATGCTTAAGGAACAAATTCTAAAAGGTGCTTACGAGAAGGAGAATAATTTCCCGAGGATTCAAACCAGAGCTCGGCTTCTCTGTTGTCCCAATCCGTCTCAGCTTTTGTGAAGTCGAGGAATCGCGCCGCATCGAACTCGTAATCCATGTCAATTTCATCATTCACGTAAAATTCTCTATCAAACTCCGCCAAATCGTCGTCCATTTCCTCTCTCTCTCTCTCTCTCTACAATGGCGGTCCCTCGGAACCACGTTTCAAGAAAACAAAAAAGAGGAAGACCACCGTCATTACATAATTTTTCAAATTTATTTCAAAAAATCTCTCTAAATCGGTTGCGGAGTTTCTCGGAAAATGGAGATTGAAAATCTCTGTTTTTTACTGGCAAATAAGCCAGAAAAAAAAAATTCCGACTCTATGATTTTCCCTCACTTTCTCTCTCTTTTCTAAATTTGAGAGAGAAAGAGATATTCTTCATGCTCAAATCTCCATCAATATCTCCTTCCCTTCTCCCTCCAAAATAAACTTCCCCAGAAAAAATTAAAAAACAGAGGAAAAGATTGAGAAAGTTCGGAAATTTTAAAAGAAGGAAAACAATGAGAAACCCTAATTTTGTGAAGGAAAAAAGGATATTTGTTACTGGTTTTTGCGTATGGGAGTGAAACAACGGCGAGAATTTCGGTTGGCAATAAGGAGACCAAAACGAAAGGCATGAAGACAGCAACGAAGAGCAGTCAGTGACAAAACAAGGAGGGAACTAGTGGGGGTTTCTCTTTATTTGTAGCGCCGAAGTTTCATAACCTTCACAATTTTTGAACTTGTGGGACCCATTGCCGGCATTGTTCGTGTGACCGCGTGGATAATAATATCACGATTATACCCTTATGTTAAAAAAAATTACAAACAAACAAGTTATTTTTTTTTTGTCTTGAAAAATAATTTAGTTTTAATGCATACTAAACATGACAAGAAAAAGTTAATTGCTTATTCTCAATTTTTTATTTTTAGCATACTAATTGTTCAGTTGGATATTTATTTCTGGAGCAAAAACCATCGATGTGAAAACTCACATACCATTTTTTTTTTTCCAATTCGTCTATGATACCAATTAGGATTTACTTTTTCTGGCTAAAATATCAATCGGGATACTATTTTAGGCTTTTTATTGTTCCTTCCTTATCTAATCTAATCATATGGAGTTTTCGAATTTTGAAATTACATAACTTCACGAAATTCTTCTACCATCCTTGGAAGTTCCACATTCATTTACCAAAATAATTTTACTAAATTTGTATGCTTAACTTTTTGCACGGGCCACAAGAAAAATGGACGTTTAATATGCTCTTCTTATTAATGTGGGAAATTTTGTAACAGATTGTTTTATGCTTGTCACTTACCAAATAAGAAGATGCCCAATTCAAATACCTGATTTATTTGAGAAATTCAACAAACAAAAAAATTCAAAATATTTAGAGGTAAGAGGGAGATAAAGACAATTGGTTTGTTCCAAGGTATAAACAAGCTTTTTTTTAAAGATGTATTATATTGTTTTTGTCCTTAAGTACCAAGTTATGCAATTTTGGCGGTTACCAAGTTTCTCATATTTCTGTTAACATTTGTCTTTTTGTAGAGGAAGTGAAAGGTGCACGCTCCTGCCAATTCAAATTCTAGGAAGCTGTATGGCAACTGCCAATAGGCAATGACAAATATTTTTCTTGTTTCAATAATTAAATGATTTTAATGAAATTGACTTTGAAAAAGTTTTTTGTCTAAAATTTTGGTTAAAGAATTTGAAATCTATTAAAATTTAAAACCCATTAAAGTTTTTGAAAAGAAGCTGTCAGGAGAAAAATACAAGTAAGAATAGATATAATTATTATCCTTCACTAGTGAAAATTGTTCAGTATATTTTATTTGTAATGATGTTATAAAGTTTGTAACCGTGGCCATCATGAACTTATTATTGTTCCCTTTCCCTTGCACTAGAAGGGGAGCATGATATGTAAATATTCAGAGGTCAAATGCTTTTTTTCTTGGTAAGCGAGGTTAAATGCTTTTTAACAGTATCTTTTAGAATTTAATTTTTTTCTATATAAAAACACTATAATTAATTTTGACATTCAATAGTTTATATTTTTTAAATAATTATAATTCAATTGGGGATTAATTTTAATAAATTTCGTTACTCTTTTTTTTTTTAACAAATTTTTTGAGATATTAAAAAATCAATTATTGATGTTACTGGCATGTTGAGCCTTTTAAAATTTATGCACCGGAGGAGTATGGATTAGACATGGTAAAATGTTACACGATACGATAATACGACACGATAATTTGCGGATTTGAATCAGCGATATCGGATCGGATTGATATCAGTGTCACACGATAAGACACGATAAAAAAAACAGGTTAAAACTGATTGGAACACGTTAACACGATGGGTCACGATAAGACACGATAAAAAAAATATTAATTTAATTATTTAATTATAGTTAACTTTTTACATTATTTTTTTTAGTTTTAGAAAACTATAAAATTCATATTTTATTTCATTGGAAAATGACAATTTTTATATCTATTTATATATTAATATTTTGTTTTAGATTTTATCTTTTTTATTATTTATATTGGATGTACAATTTCAGTTTGGTTTATAATATTTTGAATATTTTTAAATTTATAATTGAAATGCATATTTTGTTTTTTAGTCATGATAAATATTTAATATATTTTTAATTCGTAATATTTTATATATTTTAAATTCACAGTTATTATTTATGTTGAATTTTAGTATGTTAATATATATTTTTTTAAATGTTTAACATATCATTTGAATATGTATTTAGGCTTAATAGATATGAATTGATAATGATTTATCATTTGACAATATATATTAATTTAAATAAAAAAAATAAAATACTCACGTACATGTCTAGTAAACACGAATAAAACACGACACGAATACGAAACGATACGACACGAACACGGTTCAACACGAAAACTTAACGGGTTGGGTTCGGGTGAACAAAATTTAACACAACACGAACACAATACGATACGAACACGGTTCAACACGACACGTTGCCAGGCCTAATATGGATAAAGTCCAAATTATATTGGAAATAGAATTTCAAACACTGAATTTGGTACATGCTGGAGTAGGCTAGTCTGTATAGATTGGGTCCAGAAGGACCAAAACAAACTTTTATGCTCAATTTTATGACAAATGTAAAGAGCTAAACTTTATGCCTTGTATGACTTCCCAAGTTTCCATTTAAAAAAATTGGACTTTTGAGTGCTCCAAATAACTGTCTTAAACCTGCCCCAAAAAAAAATTGTTTAACAGACTAGATTATGAAGCTTTTGCATCCAATCTTGCAATTTCTTTAAAAATGTACCATGGACTAAAGACGATGTGAGATTTTGGTGGAGCTTAAATATATGGTAGAAAGATCAACTTTTTCATAATTGTTGATGCACAAAATTGCACCAACTGTCTCACCCTCTTTTACTGTCAAAGAATCTGTGAGCCTGCAAGATAAAACACGCCGTCAGAAGCGCCGGCCAAAAACTCTTCGAGGGTCGGTCAGAAGAGGAAAACTGAAAAACAACGAGAAAAAGAGAAAATAAGTGCATAATTTATTTTGGTCATCAATCCTCTTTCAGGCTTAGAGTCTTTATTTTTACGCTAAATTAGAATTTTAATAAGAATAAAATATAATAAAAAAAGATTATAGAGATATGATAAAAATATACTACTGTAATTAGGATTTTTCAGTCATATCTGAATTGTAACAACACAATATCAGTTTGACTGGATCATAATTGAATCTTAAGTTTTATATAATTGAAGTAGTTTAGATATACATTTCTTCTTTGAATATATATATATATATATATATATATATGAAAGTAGTAAAATTATCCCACACAGTAATGTTCAACATAAGTCAAAGACATTCAAGCTGCTTCATCTTCTCTATAGAATAGAAAGCACTGCAAAAGCTCAAGCTATTTTGCTTCATCAGATACCATCTATTTGTTTCCAACAACAATCCAGTTAGCATCGCAAGGTTTCTCCTCGAGAGGGATGGAGAACATTGGCTTTTTCCTTTGATTGGAATATTGGCCTTTGCTTAAGAAACACATTATAAATGTGTAACTTATGTTACAAGGACTGTAATCACCGTTAAAAAAGTAACCAGTCTAAGTTGCTACTTTTATTCCTACAAAGAAGTGGAGGCTCCCTTTTGGGTTTTTTTGAAGCTTTAATTAGCACTGTCTCTGTCTACTCCAAAACTCAGCTCCATATGTTCATGTAGGGTAAGACTGTCAAAGGAAAATAACATGCTCAACTGTCCTGCGTGAGAATTCACACGAAGTCTCAATTCTTTTGGCATGTCCACGAATCGAACAGCTTTAAGATTTCAGAGGTGTTGGATACCAGAGGGCACTTCCTTGAGTTGCATGCAAAACCAATTTGTAGTTCTTCAAGAAGAGACAAAGCTCCCTCATCTATAATCAACAAATTTAAACTTGCCAAATATATGAATTTCAGCAATTTGAGTTTATGCCTTGTATGAAATCCAAGCTCCTATAGACTTTGTAGATTTTTCAGAGCTCCCAGTGGCCACTGTCTTAAGTAAAGATGGGGAGGAAATTCATGAGGAGTTGAAATATACTGTAGATTGATGGTTTCATCTTCACTTGTTCAACATATTCTAGAGACTCAAGCTGTTTGATATTCTCTATAGAAGCAGATAAAAAGCACTACAGTTTTCACTTGTCAAGTTTTATTGGCCTAACTTCTTCAGCTGCTCAACTTTCCCAACTCTTTGATTAATTTTACTCCTCATGATTCACCTCCACATGATATAGCTTTTGTAAAGATGTTAAACATCCAATCCCTTCCTTGATCTTCACTCCTCGTTCAAAACTCATACCGAAGTCTATTTCATAGTTACAAAAGCATGCTAACAAATGATTCAAGTTGAGGAGCTTATTGACTTGAACTGGCATTTCAAAAATCAAGGATTGGTTTAGATCCAGAGTCTCTAGATATTGCAGCCTACCAATTGACTTCGGAAGCCATTTTAATTGTGCATTTCTCAAGCTCAAATACCTTAAGGCTGCGTTAGTATGCAGGATCGGATCGGATATCGCTAACATGATTTGATCGGATTGGATATAACATGATTGAATTTTTCAAATCATGTCCTGTGTTTGATGCAGTTTCGGATTAGATAACATGATTTAATATACTGTGTTTAGTACAGTCTCAGATCAGATTGTATTTCAATTTAATAATATATTTTATAAATTATATTATAAAATATAATTTTAATTTAAATAAACATGATATATAAATTATATTGTAATATATTTTTAATTATAAATTTAATAAAACAAAATATTATATATTTAAAAAATATTAAACATAATTTAATACAAATATGTTATAATTGTTCATAACAACATAACAATTAAAATTAAAAAAAAAAAATTAACCTAATACACATGTGCTAGTATACTCGTAACTTTTTTTGTTTGTTAACTGGTATTTTTATTTTTTCCTCTAATTTAAATTTTAAATGCATTGTCCTTTTTTAAATGATTTTCTTTTCAAAAATAAATAAATATAAAAATTCATTGGGCTTTGGTTAAAGTAACGTATCACATATA
Organism: Ochetophila trinervis; assembly: GCA_003254975.1. Lineage (NCBI taxonomy): Eukaryota > Viridiplantae > Streptophyta > Magnoliopsida > Rosales > Rhamnaceae > Ochetophila > Ochetophila trinervis. The sequence continues at coordinate 130,221 of QANX01006348.1, read as the reverse complement.
TACTTCTTTAACCTTTCCTTTTGAAAATCCGCGTAAATCTCACTGTTTATATGATATTGATAAACAAAGTTGGACCAGAAAATATACATTCTAACTCGTATTATTCTAAAACAAATTCTCATCTCAGATAAAATAAAATACTAAAAAAATTGTTTATAAAATAGAGCCCTCAAGAGATGTCACATCCTTAAAGGCAAACATGCTACTTTGTTTACAGAAATATCAACTACAACAAACATAACTAAATTAAACCAAACTACTAAATCAACCACAAATGGTCTCAGGATAAGAAGCCATTGTCATCAGGCATCACTCACCAGCATAAGCCACGGATATAAAAAAAAAATGTAGAGTTGTATACAAGAGAGATCGGGACACTTCCCACTGTGATGCTGACTTTTCTCATCATGTTCTAATTCCTCAACCAATTGGTTTGTTCTGTGCTCAATTTCTACAATTCTGTATTGGAAAATCTTAAGCCAATCATCATATGCTTTTATGCAACAGTGAGTTGTATACAGCTGAGATCATTCCCTACAGTTTATATATTATCAGAGGATTTTTAAGCAATTTGGTAGTCCATAAAATTACAGGAGACAACATTATTATCAATATGACTCTTTACTTGTTTCACAACTTTGCTATGGAGATGTATCTGACTACCAGAGCATGTTCCACGTCTTTAGCCTTGGACTATTTTGTGCTTAATTTCTGCAACACATTAATGAATATTTAGTTAAATTCTCCACAGCTTTAGATTCCTCCAGAAAGAGACTAGAAATGAAACTGAGTCGAGATGCTCTGTATATATAAAATGATCAGGTAATGATAATCAACTTACAGCGGAAACAAATCAAAGCGAAACCAATTGAAAGCTATGACCAATTTTAGGCCAATCGTTATCTGTTTGCCTTTGGCATTCTTTCATGGAATGATGTAAAATTGTGCCATGCATCACAAAAAATTATGAAGTTGTTAAAATGATCAAAGGTTGTATGTTAGAAATCTTTTCTTTACATATCTTGAGCATTGTCTGAAAACCAAAGACTTGAAGGGCTACTCCTTTTAAGGGTGGAAATTCTGATGGTCTTCACATGTCATACAGCGTTGAATTGTAAAGTTATACATAAAAGCTGTAATTCCTGCTGCGTATTAAGAAAGGGTTTTCACATTTCAGCAACTCAGCAAATTATCAAACCAGAGGAAAAATGCTATTTACCAGTTTACTACTTGCAGAGTAATATATAAATCCAAAATTCTATATGTATCACTACCATAAATCATCACAATAGATTGATCACACCTAGATGCATGTTTCATCATAGCAATAAATAAATAAAAACTAAATGATTTAGAAAACAAAATGAAAACACAAATTCAAAGCATGCCAGATTTCTGTTTCAGCAATTGCACATCGGGCAAATTAACGAAACTGACTGTAACATATCAAAAATGGTTTTGCTTTTTCCAAAAATATGTATCATCACATTAATTTAACAGTAGTTTAGCAAAAATAATAGTTCCTAACAATTGACGAAACATTAGGAGAACAAAAAGAAAAGAAAAAAAGAAAAAGAAAGTATGCACATGAACAAGACAGAATGTGAGTAAATGTTTCTCAGAACAAAAGCTTGAAGATTAGGGCTTGAGAAGAATCAGAAGAAGATGCGAATTTAATTGTACGTTACCTGAAGTGAGATCGAAGCTGAGAACATCGAAGAATGGCACAATGGCAAACGGTGAGTCGTAGAGAGAGCAAGAGAAAGAGAGCCAGTCAGGAGAGCGAGTCGATCTGTTGAAGGAGAAGCCAAATCGCGGAAGGGAGAGGAAATCCGAGTTCGGTCTTACAATCCCACGCTTTGGTTCTGAATTAGAAATCAACATACGCGACCGGACATGATTTAGAGTCGGATTTCCTAATCCGAGTCCGATATCATCACCAAACACTGGATAAGGAAAGAGACCGGATATAGAAATCCAATCCGGTCCCTTATCCGGTGAAACAAACACAGCCTAAATGAAATACATTCCCCAAACATTCAAGAAGGCGATCTAGTGGAGCATCTTCAAAGTCCAATACTTTCAACAGCTTGAAATTTTCACTGAATTTGGAGAGACAAAAGACTTGGACATTTCTTCTTGGTATAAAAGTGATAATTGTCAAACTTTGATTATCAACTCAAGGTTTCTGGTCTCAGAGAGAGAATGGAGAAAAGCTTTGTATTGAAAATATTGTTTTCATTAAAATGAAATCGTATCGTACAAAGGAAGCCAACTCATACTTATATAACTGCATGAGTGGAAAAACATAATTACAAAGTATGATAACTAACTAGTCCAGTAAATAAATGACACCTGGCATAACTACATAACAAACTAACTAATCCTTCCTTTAGAACTTTCCATATAACGCCAACACCCCCCCGCAAGCTTGAGATGAGGTAATGAAACCATCCCAAGCTTGGACAGTAAATCTCTGTTTTAACTCGAAGGTAACACCTTTGTAAAGACATCAGCAAGATGATTATGGGAATGCAAGTATGATAATTGAAGAAGACCTTCAAGAACTTTATCACGGGTGAAATGACAATCCAACTCGATATGTNATAAATGACACCTGGCATAACTACATAACAAACTAACTAATCCTTCCTTTAGAACTTTCCATATAACGCCAACACCCCCCCGCAAGCTTGAGATGAGGTAATGAAACCATCCCAAGCTTGGACAGTAAATCTCTGTTTTGACTCGAAGGTAACACCTTTGTAAAGACATCAGCAAGATGATTATGGGAATGCAAGTATGATAATTGAAGAAGACCATCAAGAACTTTATCACGGGTGAAATGACAATCCAACTCGATATGTTTGGTTCGTTCATGGAAAATTGGATTCTTGGCAATATGAATGGCACTTTGATTGTCACAAAACAATGTCACTGGCTGCAAGTGCTTAACATCAAGTTCAGCAAGTAATCGGAGTAACCAGGTAACTTCAGAAGCTGCTTGAGACATGGCCCGGTATTTTGCCTCAGCTGAAGACTTAGAAACAGTTCCCTGCTTCTTTGATTTCCAGCTAACTGGAGAATTACCCAACAAAAGCAAGTAGCCACTAACAGACCGTCGACTAAAAGGACATGATGCCCAATCAGAGTTGGTAAAAGCTTGCAAAGAAAGGGAATCACTGGCCTTTAATAATATACCTTGTCCAACAGTACCCTTAAGATATTTTAAAACATGAATAAGAGCTTTATAATGAACATCTCAAGGAGTTTGCATAAATTGACTCAAAGTTTGAACTGTGTAGCTCAAGTTAGGTCGAGTGTGAGTCAAAAAATTGAGCTTACCAATGAGTATTCGATAAAGAGTGGGATCAGTCATAAGAGTACCATCATCGGGTAAGAGCTTAAGATTCAAGGGTAAAGGAGTGACCACAGAAGACCAAGTATCCTCAGCATACTCTTGGAGCAATTCAGTAGTGAATTTTCGTTGAGTTAAAACAACACTTTCTGTGGTATAAGAAACTTCAAACCCCAAGAAGAAGTTGAGACGACCAAGATCTTTAATTCCAAAGACAACATCAAGATGAGTTTTGATAAAGTGAATCTCAAGAGTATTAGAACCAGTGACAAGAATGTCATCCACATAAACAGTAATAACTGTAAGATGACTATCAGCTTTCTTCAGAAACAAGGAATAATCATTCTTTGATTGAACATATCCCATCTGTTTTAATTCCTCACTAAGTCGTGCAAACCACTGACGAGAAGCTTGTTTAAGACCATATAAAGACTTTTAAGAAGACAAACTTTTGCATCAGGATTAGGCACACCAGGAGGCATCTTCATGTAAACTTCCTCATTTAACTCACCATGTAGAAAATCATTATTCACATCCAATTGAAAAAGATCCCAATTTCTAGAAGCAGCAACTGCAATAAGTGTTCGAATAGTAGACATCTTCACCACAGGGGAAAATGTTTCAGAAAAATCAACACCTTCTTTCTGTGTAAAACCCTTTGCCACCAACCTTGCTTTATATCTTTCTAAACTACCATCAGCTTTGAGTTTAATTCGATAAAACCACTTACAACCAATCGGTTTCTTGTCCTTTAGTAAAGGAACAACATACCAAGTGTGGTTAGCAGACAAAGCATCAAGTTCCTTTTTCATTGCATTAATCCAGTTTGGATCATGAGAAGCTTGAGTATAAGAATAAGGTTCAGAATAAGTGGAAACTTGAGCAATGCTATGTTTAGAGGAAGTAGGCAAATGATCAAAAGAAACAAGATTGCACCAATGTGGATGAGTGGAAGATAAAGAAGCAGATGCATGAGTGCAAATGTAATCATGCAAGTAAGAAGGTGGTTTAGAAAGTCTAGTGGACTGTCGAATAGGTGGAGGTGGACTAGGAAGAGTAGATGAAGAAGAAGGAGAAAAAACAGGGGAGGAAGAGTTGATGTGGGCATCGAGCGCTCTTCTAGCATGGATATTCGTGATGAAGACATTGTGCTGCCAAGTGGACCAGTGACGCGTTCTCGAGCTAAGAAGATCAAAGCGGGAATGCTTGAACTTGTGAAGAGAATAATTGATGAAGATCGATTCAAGTATCCACATGATCCAAACACTTTTATGAGGCATAATGATGATTTAAGCATGATGTCCAAGCAAGGAATGAAGGTGGTAATGCTGCTCGGGAGTTGCAAAGAAGAAACGACATAATTTTAGCCATTTTAGAATTTTAATGGCAGTTTCGTAATTTAGCTATTTTCGGATTATAATGGCAGTTCCGTAATTATTTCAATTTTTGGATTATTTTTATTTAGGGTTAGTTTTTAGCCTTAGGATTACTTTCCTAATTATTTTATGGTCTAGATTGATTCCTAACCTAACCCTAATATCTATATAAAGGGGAGGTTACTAGCTTGTTAAAGACAACTTTGATTATTGATTAAATAGAATCTATTCTTGTTTTCAACAAGACTTGTGTGTTCCAAGTGAGGATAGTTCTTCTTCTACTTGTTGCATTTGGGAATTGATCTTCTTATCAAAGGTATTTACTTTGTGGCGAATTTCAATTTCATTCTTTGCCTTCTAATTAGTGTTGCTAGATACAATTGTTATCTAGAGGTGCTATAGGGCGGGTTTTTACCTAGAGTTTGTTCCATATCATCTTGTGTGTTGAGATTACAGTTTCTTTAAGCTTGGGGTTCCGCATCAGTAATCATGCAAGTAAGAAGGTGGTTTAGAAAGTCTAGTGGACTGTCGAATAGGTGGAGGTGGACTAGGAAGAGTAGATGAAGAAGAAGGAGAAAAAACAGGGGAGGAAGAGTTACTTGGTGTAGAAGGAAAAACAGCAAAATCTGAGGGATAAGAAAATTGATTAAAATCTGAAATAGGAAAAGGAAGTGATGAAGAGGAATCAAAGTCAAAATGATGAAATGGAAAACAAGACTCAAAGAAAGTGACATCTCGAGAAATAAGGACTTGGTTGGTATCAAGATTGAGAACTTTGTATGCTTTTTGATTATAGGCGTATCCAAGAAAAGCACAATGGGTTGCTCGGGGCTGAAATTTGTGTCTCTGTCTTTTTAAAGTTGAGGCAAAACAAAGGCAACCGAAGGATTTTAAATGTGTATAACTAGGTGAATGGCCAAAAAGAATTTCATGAGGAGTAATGTTGTTTAAAACTGAAGATGAAAAACCTATTGATAAGATATGTGGCGGTGAGAATACATTCATTCCAATAGGATATGGGAACTTTGGATTGAAAATAAAGTGCCCGAGCAGTTTCAAGAAGATGTTTGTGTTTTCGTTCTACTACCCCATTTTGTTGAGGAGTGTCTACACAACTAGTTTGATGGATGATACCTGAGGTAGTGTAAAAAACATTGGCTGCATTGTCCTTAAATTCTAAAGCATTATCTGCTCTTATAATCTTGACACCAACACTAAATTGTGTTTGGACATAAGAAACAAAAGACTTCAATATAGAAAGAGAATTACTTTTATGAGACAAAAAATGGGTCCAAGTAGCCCTTGAATAGTCATCAACAATGGTTAAAAAATACCTATAACCATTATAAGAAGTATGATGAAAAGGTCCCCAAACATCAACATGAATTAATTCAAATATGCTAGAAGTATGAATAGAACTCATGGGAAAAGATTTTCGATGCATTTTAGCAAGAGGACGTATTTTGCAAACAGAATTAGATTGCAAATGACAAGGAATATCATGTATACATTTCATTGTATCAAAAGATAAATGTCCTAAACGATAATGCCATAAATCTGACTTGTTTAGCTGTTTAGAAACATTGAAATTACATGAACTTGAAACATTAGGAGGAACAACAACTGAATTATTGAAATGGAAAACAGAAGGGAAAGCAGAAGGAGATTTTGTAGCAGCAGCAAGCAAAGGAAATTTGTCACAACTAAAGTTTTTGGAAGAACATTGATCAACAAAGTACAAGCCACCACTTTGGTTACCAAGGATGAGATCCTTGTTCTTTGCATGGTCCTAGATGAAACAAAGAGTTGGAGTGAAAGAAATTTTGGAAGATAAATCTGAACTTAATTTCTGGATAGATAAAAGATTGAATTGAAATTCAGGTACATGCAAAACTTTGTGAAGAACAATGTTAGAATTTAGAATTATGGTGCCAATATTACTAACTCTAGCTTGTTTACCAGTGGGTAAGATGATGAAATTAGGAGTCAAGACTGGTTCGTATAAAGAAAAAAGATTCAAATTGAGAGTGATATGATCGGTTGCCCCATTATCTATGATACATTCAAGATTAATGCTAGAAGAAAGAAAGCAAGCACTTTTACCTGCTAGGAAGCTATTTGAAGAAGTGACATTCACTTGGTTGCTTTTTGCTGAGGAATCCAAATTTCCTTTAGTGAGTAAAGCAAGAAGTTGATTGTATTGCTCCATAGTCAATGTTGGAGAGTTTGAAAGATTCACATTCTCATCAATAGAATCAGATTGATTCTAAGTTGAAGCCATGTAAGCAGCACCTTTCTTTGGTTTATTAAATTTGAATCCAGGTGGATAACCATGAAGTTTGTAACAGGTTTCTGCAGCATGACCCAAAATTTTGCAATGAGAGCAAATCAGATTCCTTTTGTTGATTTGATTAAGCTTTGAAAAAATCTTTTGTCCTCCATTATTATTTCCATTTCCTCTGACTGATTTGCAAAAGCTGCTGAATCTAGTACTATTTGTGTGACATTAGAGAGCTCTCTTTGTTTTTCTTCCTGTAGGAGTATGTTATAAATCTGATTCATGTTAGGGAAAGGTTGCAGCATGAGTAGATTTCCTCTAATTCCATTGTAACTTTCATCCAGTCCCATTAAGAATTGCATAATATGTTGCCTTATCAACAAATCAACAAAGATTTGTCCTGATCCACAACTGCAGCTCAGAATTCCAGTCAAAGAGTTGTCTTCATCACACAATCGTTTATACTTGGTGAAATATGCAGCAATGCTTAGATTACCTTGACTCAAAGAACTTAATTCCCTTTGTATTTGGTAAATCTTTGCAATATTCAACTTTCCAAATCGCTATTCCAACTTTTTCCAGATCTCAGTTGCAGTTGAGTAGTACACAATACTCTCTGCAATTTCATTACTTACTGCATGTATTAACCAGGATATCACCATATTGTTGCATCTTTCCCAATAGCTTCTAAAAGAAGAATCTTCTTTCGGTTCCACACATTTTCCATTGATGAAACCAAGCTTGTTTTTAGCTTTTAAAGCTACGATCATAGATCTGCTCCAATGACCATAATTGTCTCCATCTAGGTTTTTAGTAACCAATTTCATTCCTGAAAAATCTCCATTATGGAGATAAAACTCATGTGTAGAGTCTATAACAACAACTTCCTGATTGTTGTTAGATCTCTGAACTGTAGAGTCAGACATAATTGTCTACTAAAGAACTTCAATTGTTTTTAACAAATGATATCAAGAATATGAAAAACAAACTGAGCTTCAATTAAGGAACAATAATGAAGAAATTCCTTGATTGAAGAAAACAAAGAACAGAGTGGAACTTCGTAAAATCTATGCAATAGAAATTTTACAAAGTGATCTTAAAACGATAAGGAAATTGTTCGCGGAAGCTAAAATGAAGAACAAATCCATCAATCACAAAACTGAAGCCGAGAACTAACCGAGAGTTGCTCATTAACTGAAGATCAGAATTGTTCGAAGATTGGATAGATGAAAAAGCTTGATATGATATCATGTCAAACTTTGATTATCAACTCTAGGTTTCTGGTCTCAGAGAGAGAATGGAGAAAAGCTTTGCATTGAAAATACTGTTTTCATTAAAATGAAATCGTATATAACTGCATGAGTGAAAAACACAATTACAAAGTATGATAACTAACTAATCCAGTAAATAAATGACCCCTGGCATAACTACATAACAAACTAACTAATCCTTCCTCTAGAACTTTCCATATAACGCCAACAAACATTACTAATATGAGAAGAAGACTTTATAGTAAGGTCTTTAAGTTCTATAACTTTCAATGGAAGAATTACTAGTAAATTTCATTATGCCCTAAATAGTTTGAAGATTTTTGCAACATGAATAGAAGGAAAAAAGATGGTGTATTTATCATTCCAGTCCAATGTATTTAGCTAATATTCAAACTCAGATCAATCTTCAAACTGAAGTCGATCTTTGAATTGTTCAATCCAATCTAATTTAATTTGGTATGTTTGGATTGGCCATTTTAATCAAAATTATATATATATATATATACATATATATTGTATACTTTTAAAATAAATGTACTTGATCTTATTATCACGATTATTCATGAGTGTCCTTTTCTAAACTGAATTTTTAGAATACTATATGATATTTTAAGTGGTTATCATTAAATAGTTTATATGTTCTCAATCAAACTTTGTCACACAAAATATCTCTGTTGCAGTCCCACTGATGAAGATCATTCGATTTTATAAACACTTATTCAATGTTTAGAATGGCAAGAACTGTTACCCAACCTATAAAAGCGAAAGGTTCTCTAATTTGATACGATAATTGAAAATTATTTTCCATTATACAGAACATGCCCACTTTGCGTCCTGCCACCTATGATTCTCTTGAATTTCATATGAACTACTTCCATTTTCTTGTTTCAATATCAAGGAATTCTGCAAACTAAGAGCATATTTAATGGAAAAAGTAAATTGCTATATATGTGGTATAGAAATAGACATTGTTTAAATCTATATGGCATAAATGCACATTCAATTCAAAAAATATTCTCCAATTGTAATATATACAAATGTTATTTATGGTTATTTATTAATTATGTATTTTATTAAATATTTTTTTAGTTTTTTAGCAAATTAGATTTATAAGGAAAATTTTATTTTTTTGTAAACTTGACAATGTATGACAGAGCCTCCAGAAGTAGATATTCACCTTGACAATGTCAATGTCGACATTCATTATAAACATCACCATTGGAGGGCATTTTTTCAAAACAATGTCTATATATGCTTATCTGACATGTTAATTTTAATAATCCACATTGCATTGGAGATGCTCTAAGCTTCGAATTTCTCAATTCTATGTATTACAAGACTATTATATACAAGTAGTATCAGTTCGGAATTGAACCCCGATTCACTATTCTTATGGTTATATATGTAGTTGATGGAAATAAGCACACTATAAGAATATTTTCTTGTGTTTTTTGCATCAATTATTTTCCATATTAATTAGAGATTTTAGTAACATTGTTCTTTGAACTTTGCACAAATTTATAAATTATCCTTTGTTCTTCATATATACCTACTTAATAATTTGGCAGCATCAGTCATAGTCTTTAACACTGCTAGTTTTTCTCCGTTAAATATTTGCATTGCACATAATTCATATTTTTTTATAATTTAAACGGTAAAATAGATATTTCATCATCATTTTCTTTCTAATTATTTAAAATAATACGGTGAAATACCTACGCTTTAAATTATAAAAAATTATAACACACATGATATTCAACAAAAGAAAACTAATATTGTTAAAAACTAAAACTAATACTGCCAAAATTTTGTAAAGTTTAGAGAGAATAAGTGCCAAATATGAAGTGCAAGAGCAATTTACAAATCCATGCAAAGTTCAAAAGATAACGTTACAAAAAACCCTATTAATTATTAAATTAGATATTTCAATGGCTATAGGAGAGACATTGGTTTTGATAGTTATTCAAATCCAAGTTTTCCCAGTACTTTTTTGGGAATTTTTTTCCCAAACATCATTGGACCTCTTGGCTAAATGCGGCCCTTTCCTTGCAGTTTTGAAACCTTCAAAGAAGAAGGATAATACCAACTTCCTTTGTCACATCAATTATGCCCAAGCCTAGCATCTCTTTAGCCTTTGATTGAAGTTCCTGTTTTTTGTTTTTCTATTTAAATTCCATTTATTAAAGTTGCTTTACATCTAAAACATTCTTTCAAATATTGGCATTTCTCTAACCTTCTACGAGCATAATCTTCATTAGCTTGACAAATAAAAATCAGGTTTTCATTCCTTTCACAAAACAGCTTTAGAAGGACCATTTAGGCTATGCTGCACAGGAAGATGGTACTTGGTAGGGACTAAGGATGAGGATAGCAGAGAAAGATAGAGACAGAGAGAGGAGAGAGAGAGAGATGGATGAAAGCACTAATCTGAATTAATGTACCTTCACAAGAAAAAGAACACAACAATTATTAGCAGACCATTCTAGCAGGCCCCATAAAACTAGACCTGTCTAAGCATACCCATTACATAGAATTCAGGGTTAGTGTATCATTTGAACCCTGTATACCAAGCAAAGCATCAAGGCTAAGTGAGTGTAGCCAAAATAAAAATAAAAAATAGAGATCCTAAAATGAAGTTTGCCCAAACTAAAAGGTAGCAAAGTGCATTTAACCCTAATAAAGATGACTGCCAATCATGGTTCATAAATGTTTATAACAGCTGACTAGTGTAGTAAGAGTAATGGTCCTTTATGACTCAAAAACCTTAGGTTTCATTTGGTCCCTGCCATATTAACATAATACCAAGGAGAACCTCTAGCTGAGACCCTATCGTTAAATATTATGATATCCTTTCCTCACTAAGGTTTCTCTTTCCTGTACTACTCCACTGTTAATTTTTCAAAAAGAAACAGCGATCTAGTATGAGTGATGTTTCATAGAGCCATCATGCACAGGTGGTGCTGAAAATTTGCTCATTGATCATCATTTTCAAGTATGAAATTAATTTGGGAGATGGAAAGGAGTCCTTACTAAATGCACAAACAGGTTCAGAATACCTAGTGAATTACCAAACAAGTTCTACATTCAAAAAACAAAACAAAAAAAGGCAACATATTGGTACACCAATATGCCCAATAGAAGTGCCTTTGGAGTAGCAGGAAGCCATCACAAAGCATTTACCATCCTCTTCATCTCAGCAGACCTCCTCGGATCAGGTTCTTCAATTGCTCTCTCTGTGAGTACATGCTTGATACGGCACATTGACTTCCTTACCTAAATTTGTTTAACAGTCAGCAATTAATAACCCAGAATCCAATTAGCAATAGTATTCTTGTGAAAATTTAAAAAATAAAGAAAAATTGGACATTCATAAGAATAGATAAAGCATTAAACTATTTTGTTATGCAGACTTCATTGTGTTCCTTTAAATCTGACAACCAAGATAGAAGATAGCAGATAGCAGGAAAATATTAAAGCACAGTATTTATAGGCAGAGTAGCTATTCTGAGATGCAACTAAAGCATGCATAACAACAAACAAGTGATGCAGAATTGGAAAGAGTTGATGAAATCGTTAAAACTACAAAAAATGGAAGACACAGGTTTTGTAAATGCATAATTTATTGATATCGTTAAAGGCAACATATGGATACACCACATAACACAAACCATACCAAAATAATAAAAAATAAGAAGAGAGAAAATGCTTAAAGAATTCTGTTGGTAAACTGTTTGGTAAAACGCAATCATGACAAACTTCTGAAGGTTTTTCATGGTCCAACTGTTTACTGGTAACATAGGGAAAAACATAGGAATAGGTTCTAAGAAGGTAAGAAAAACATTTAATGAAGATAATCTCTTACAGTATCCTTACCAAGTCATCGATAATGGTTAGATTAGATAATGCAAAGTTATTGCATTTTAGCATTCAAAGTGCATCAAGTCCTTGCTACATGCTTTACAAGTTAGGATGATTATAATTATCATAAGATAACATAAATGTAACAAAGGAGGAGCAAAGATGATGCCAACATACTTTAGGAATTCTCTCTGGATTAGAAAACCGAAGATTTTGTGCATGAAGCATCTGGCGCTGAGTCATCAACATGTTTTTCTCCTTTAACAAAACATACCAAAGCTTATTAAGGTCATCCCAAGACTTCAAGCGCAATTCGGAAGCCTTCCAACTTCGACCTGACAGCAGTAAATTATATAAAAACAAAAGAACGTTCAATAACTATCATGGAAACAAAATTTAGATATTGGGAAATTTTCAAATAAACCACGTCAAATAATATCAGAGAGTCGAGGGAAAGTTGAACTGCTTAATTCCTTGGGTATGAGTGAGTTGAAGAAAATAATTCCAAAATACTAACCATTCAATGAAATATATATATTACGAAATAGAAAGGTGCATATTTTTTTAGAATACTTGCTATAAGAAAGAACATACAATGCATTACATAGACTCTACGCTACTGTTACTTTTGTAAATAACTAGCAACATATTGAGTGGAATATCTTGTATATGTGCCCATCGACACAATGCAGAATTCTAATTCATATTATGTAATCTGGAACAATTGAGGGAGCTTTGAAGGATTTGAAAAATGTTGTTTAATGAATAATATTACAATGTTTTGTGTAACTTCCTTAAAAGACTATAAACCTTTGCTCCCCTCAAAACTATTCCCTTTTTTTTTCAATTGGTAAGAATTCTCGAAGGACACAGGCTCGAAGAATCAAACACAGGCTGCACCCTTGGTAACATAATGGCAATCATCAACACTAAATGTTTCAATAAATCTTCAGCAATAAAGCTCCAAAACCCAAGTAAAATTTCATTATTACTTTCATTTTCACTGACCGGATTACAACACACACTAATTTTCCATTTACATTTTCATTGAACATTTATATTTAAACTCAAGTGTAAATAAACAATAATCAAATACCCGAAATTAAGAAAGACAATGAAACAAGAAAGATAAAGATAAAGATAAAAGCTTTTTACCATAGACAACTGGTTTCTCTTCGTCCGTGCTTCTATCAGCCTCAAAGAACTCCTCAAGAGGATTATAAGCCGTCCTAACTGAAGAAGAAAAAGAAGCAGCAGCAGAAGTTTCAGACTTTGCAGCAGCGAACAGTGTTCTCCCAAAGTATCTTGATATAAACATGGTTTAGAGATCAAATTTCTGCATAGAAAATGCAATCCAATGAGAGAAAGTATAAAAGAAGGGAAAAAAAAAATGCACTCTTTCAGAAAGTAAAATCACAGCAAATCATACCATTTTCAATAAAAAACAAAAATTGCAAAAAATAAATAATAATAAAAAATTCAACAACCCCATAACTACAAGAAGGACATTTTTATATTTAAAATAAAATAAAATAAAATAAAAAATCGAACCTTAAACCCTAGAAGGATGCAGGAAACTGAGCTTCTCAGAGACGGAGAAGAAAGAGAGATCAGTGTAGCAATGAAACGGCTAAAAAATGGGCTACAATAAGCTAATTGGGCCATAAAAGCCCATTTACAATGATTACTAGAATTTCTTGTCCAAACACCCAATCATACTTGTAAAACGATTATGTTTGGTTTTTTAGATATATTAAAATGTTTAAGTATATTTGGCTCCCCTTAAATATTGCATCTTTTACACTTTATCCCAAAATTACAAAAATAAAAATAAAAATGTTTCATTGTCTCATGAACTATAATTTTTTGTTACTCGAGTTCAATTATATATTTCCAACAGATGAATTTTATCAAATTAATCATACACAATGTAACGTTATTAAAATAATTTTTTTATTCTGTTTTATTTTATTTTTAACTAGTGCATATGCGTAATTTTGCCAAATTTATTAAAACAAAATTCAAGAACTGGACTAAAATGGAAAGAGAAAAAATATAATAGTTCAAAGAGCAATGTGAAACTTTTTGAAGTTTAGGGGTAAAGTGCACAATATGTAATAGTTTAGAAGAACTCTAATTATATTTAATCTTGGAATAGAGTGATTCCATTTGTATTAAAAAATATATATATGCAGTAAACTTTGCTCACTAACAACTGACAAAAACTTTTTTTTTTTTTTGGCGAATAACTTCTTTAGCTTGTTTTATCATGTACTAGAAGGGATTCAATATTTTTTGTATTAACAAAAAAAAAAAAAAAAAACTATCATGTTTCTTTTGAATTGAATCATTGAATGGCATCAGAAGCTTAAGTGACAGAAACCTAATATAAATATTTTTGTGGTAACATTTTATACTACCTTTTTTATTTTTTTTTGGTAATTGTTATCTCTACTTTTGTTGGTGCTCTATGTTTACATTTTTAAATACCATCTTTAAATTCGACTCTCCTTAAATGTATTTTACCTGTTAGAAAAAGTTAATCAAATTTACTTGTTTCTTCCAATAAGATCTTTAATTTGCACTTTGCCTTTCTGAAACTCTTAAACTAATTTCACCACCCAAACAGAGGACCCAAATGGAACAAATGTAAGATTTTAACAAAAACTGTAAACAAAAATAATAAAAAAATTAAATAAATCCATAGTTAAACTTTTCATCAAGGAATGAGACATCAAGCTACGCTGTAACTGAATTTTTATTTTAGGAAAAAAGAACCTACATAAAAGCTAATTAAATTGTAACTGAATGTTTTTTCAAAACCAAAATAAAAATAAATTACAGATCACTAACCTTCCCCAGAGACATACATCCACCAATTCACATAGCTCAATGTTCTAGACTATAGCTACCATAAAGGACATTATATGGACCGGATTAAAGACTGGATGCCCCATAAGCTAGTGTCTGTAAAAAGACTGCCTAAATAGCAAGCTAGCAACTAGTTATCAGTAAAGATGATTAAAAATCCCAATTTATGTTCATGTCTTAGGATTTATTTATCATATCTCTCTATCTTCAAGTGGAAAATGAATGTTTTTTTATTCACCAAAAGAAGAAGAAGAAGAAAATGAATGTTTTTGATAAATAGAAGTAGAAAAGGAAAAAAAGAAAATGAATGTTGTATAAATACCAAGTTCCAAGTGTATATGAAATAAGAATTTTTATCAATATATGGGACTAATTTTATCAAGCATGTAGAGAAATTTGGCTGCTTTTGCAAGGAGAAGAATACAAATAAGTTTCTTTTTTTCTAAACATATTATTACAATGCGAGCCTAAAGTGAAGTGTTTGAATTCCAACTGTTTGATTGAATTTGAAGTGAGAATTGCATTTTCCCTTAATTTTATTGATATCAAGTTCATCAAGAAAAAAGGCCACAATACAAGAACATATGTAGTTTCCAGAGCTAAGAACCACTGTAATGTAACTATGATGTCACTAGTTTTAGACACTATTATCTAGCATTGAATTGAACGAATGCTATATATTGTACATGTTTCTGGCGTTTATCATATTTTTAATAAATGTTAATAATATGAGAGTCAATTTTAGCTGTGTGCTTATATCTTTATGAGTTGTTTCTTTACTGGTCATGGCCATCAGAGATGCTCTTGCCTATTTTTTGCTTTTTCACATGCAGATATGTTCAGGTTAATTGGGTGTCTTTTTTGAATAATTTGTTTGATTGTAACAGCTTGAGTTGATTTTATTTTTTTTATTTAAAAACAAAATTCCTGTTTATTATTTTTCAGGTCCAAAAGAGTTATTGAACCTGGATCAGGTTAATGGCTTAGCTGGTTTTAGTTATTGCAGCAGTTACTGAGGCATCACAAAGTTATGAGCATGTGGATGCAAATTTATCTTTATGCTTTGCTTATCTTCTTTACATTCTTTTTAATTTGATATGTCACTTTGACAGCACCATTTTTTTCCAAGCAATTCAACTAAGGGCTTGCTCAAATCTATCAAGGTTAGTGAGCATTTCTTGGTAATCAAACTCAACCCTCTCTATAAGTTGAAGAGCTCCATCTGAAATAGCTACTTTCCCATATGCTGAATAAGCAGAAATCAAACAAATTACAAAACAATTTTTATTTTTTTTGTCTTTAAAACCAACTAGATATTTGAATTGACATACATATAAATATACATGCTCTTTTTATATAATGCAAAAAATAATAGTTTATTAACTTGCAGATATCCATATTACAACAAACAAAAAATATAATTATTATAAATTTCTTATTCTTTTGTTATTTTATTGTGGGGGCTTAGAATGTACATATGCAGTTATACCTATGTCATATATATGTACCTCAAAAACAAAAAAAACAGGGTCCTGATATCTGTCTTTCCTTGAAATAGGGTCTTTTCTCTTTTTTTTGGTAATTAGAATGCATTAAAACAGAAAGCACAAAAGGCAACTCCAAAAACAGGAGATTACAAAGAAATACCACCCCGAGAGTCCTTGTTTAAAGACAACTTAATAACCAGGGGGATAAGATTCACATTTGACTCATCAAAAACTAAAGAAGACTTACTGTCAAGAAAGAGACGAGCCACACTGTCTGCTGCCTCATTAGAGGATCTTGGACACCAACTAAAACTCCAGTTGTGAAGAGCTTTTCTCTCTTAAAGGAATTGTGCCTCACCTGTATATTAAAGTGAAAAGAAATGACAAAATCAATGACTATAATTAATGATCATATTTTTCCAATATATGCAGAAGCAAAGTTATAGCAAGCATACCCAGCCATCCTTTGGAAGAATGAGCATACCATCCAGGAAAATACAGTAGCTTATAGACTTTTATGATTTCCTAAATTTTTTTTTTTTTTTTTCCAATTATCAGAAATCCAAATCTTCCTTATGAATATTAAAGTGAAGTTGAATTCCTGATGGTATCAATTTTTTTTTTAATAATATTTAAATACTTCAAAACCATTACAAAAGAAGGAACATAAAAGATTGAACATATAGAGATTCATGGAAAAAAGAAATAAAAGAGAATGGAATTGCCCAGAAAGTAATTGAAAAGATAAGATTAAATCTAAACCATTAATTATAATCCATCTGTATCTCTATCTTAATAAAGTTTCATCTCCATCCAACCAGACCTTAATTAACCATATCCAAAATGTAAAAGTTTTGACAGAAGCTATTGGCTTTGCAAGGACCATGCACCAATGAAGCCTAAGTAAGGTGCTGAGTCATCAGGAGCACAATAACTCTTACTGCACTAGTCAGCTGTGACAAACAATTATGAACATGATTGACAGTAGTTTTTATTATGAATTGTCATGTATTCCAATTTCTAACTCTCACACTTCACTTAGCTTTGGATTCTCTGCTTTGAGTACAGGGTTCAAAAGAAACAAGAAGCCTAATGGATTCACTTTGACAGGTCTAGTTTTCTGGGGCCTGCAAAGAATATATAGTCTGCTTGTATTTGCTGTGTTAATTTTTTTTTCCTTCTGAAAGTATAATAATTTAAGGGTATGTTGCTTTCAATCATTTTTCTCTTTCTGTGCTATCCTCTTCCTTAGTACCTACTAGGTTCCAATACGGCATTACCTAAATTGGTCCCTCAAGAGCTGTATTTGTCATAGTAATCAAATCTGCTTTGTATTTGTCATAGCTAGTAACTGATATCCTGTTTTGGGTCACTTCTAGTTTTCTCAATTAATAATATTTGAAATTATGTTGTATAAAAGTTAGAGAAATGTTTTTAGAAGTAAAAATTGTTGAATTACCATTTTTTTCAAAAGCTTAAAAAATGAATTATTATCTATTTTATTTTTTTATTTTTCAAAAAAACAACTTCTTAGAAAATTCAAATAAAATGTCATTTGCAATTAAAAGGTAAAAAAAAAAATGCTAGATTTGGTTATTTGCATTTTCATGTGAGAAAAAACATGGATAGAACTGGCATATCTAATTTCTTACATGGTAGATTCCATTTGCATATGAAAAAAAGATGTACAAGTCTGTCCCACAAAAGTATATCTCCAAGATGTGACAAGGGAAATTAATTAGTATTGTCCTTATTTTAATTTGCGAAGGAAAGGACCATAGTTAACCAAGAGGTCCAATGATGTTTGGCAGAAAATTTCCTAGAAAGTGAGAGAAAAAAATAATGGAAGCTAATGGCCAATGGGACCAGTTCTGCATAACTATCAAAACCAAGAGTGCCGTATAACCATTGAATTTGGTATATCTAATACAATAATCAATGTGGAAAATAATTGATAAAAAAATTGCAAGAAAAATGTTTTTAAAATGTACTAGTGTGCTTATTTCCATCAACTACCTATATAAACCGAAGCTTTTTCTAAAATAGTTATATTGAAATAATTAGATTCGTAAACAAAATAATATTATCTGTAAATAAATTAACATTGTTCATAAATAATATAGTATTGTGAATAATAAAGTAACATACTAATATTATTTTATTACAAAATTTATTAATTCATTTACAAACGATACTATTTCATCAACAAATTTAATAATGTTATTTTGTTTATAAAAAAATAATTTTATTCACGGACAATAGTTGATTCTTTCAATAATTGTACTGTAGAAATTTAATAATTTCTATATAAACCAGAACAATGACATATCAAACCCAAAACCCAAATTTAAAAATTAATTAATTAATTATAAAAAATAAATGAAAAATTATATATATATATATATTTCGTCTAGAAGGCACAAGAACCGAGAAAACACAAGAAGGGCATAAATAGTGAAGGTGGGGTGGCAGAAAAAAACAGCAAACATTTGCATAACTTTTTTCTTACTTTTGGTAACATGTGTTGGAACAACTAAGGACAACCTTAACCCGTGTGGTTGTTTATCTCCATTTATTTACACTTCTGTCCTTCTGTTCTGGACCCCACCCAAATACTACAAAACTAAAAAAATTCCAACCATAATATTAATTATTATTATTATTTTTAAATTTATTTATTTTGAATATGCAGATGAAGAAAGGAAAGTGAAGTCAAAGAGGAGGGAGTAGATGAGTCAACGCTATCCCACCTTCCTCAGCGTCCATCCACTCCAGTCATATTCTTGTGTTCAAATAAATTCTTTACACGTCATCAACTGCTGTGTCACCTGCGGGTAGTTCAATCACGGGCTGCCCGAACTGCCCGACTCTCCTGCTATCTCTCTCTCTCACCAAGTACCAAGTACACCTTTACTTTTAGCCGTCTGAGTTTAGCGCTCTCTCTCTGTCTCTCTCTCTCTGTCTTTTTGTTTTTTTTATTTATTTTCGCTCTCTAAATTCTCGCTCACTCTCTCTTTAGATCGAAGGCGGCTCGAAATCTGGACCTTTCGATTGGAACTTGTTGGATCTGAGCTTCAATTGGATCGATTATTCGGTGGAGGAAACCCTAGGTTGGTTGGAATTTGTTTTCGTTAAGATTTTTTTTTTTTTTTTTTGATTTGGGGTTCGTGGGGGAAAAGTTAGGTTTTGTTTTTTTGTTTTTTCAATTGAATTGGGTTTGATACGGAGATCTAGGGTTTTTATTGGTGCGAATTGGTGAAATTTTTTTGACAGAAGGGAAGGTTTTGGTGGTGGTGGTGGGGGGGAATTTTGAAGGGTTTGAATTGATGGTACTCGTTGGGATTGAAGGTGGGATCGAAGTTGGGATTGGGGAAAATGCAAGGCTATGCATGGGAGGGAAGGTGGTGAGGAGAGGAAACGGACTTGGCACATGTGGACAGTCCCCACGCGTGTAGCCACGCCCGATGGTTCTTCTTCTTCGTCTTCAGCCAATTCGTTTTGCAAGGTTTGGTTTTTTTTTTTGGGAGTTTTGGGAGATTTCTTTTCTTTAAGATTGTCTCGGGTTTGTTTTGATATTGATTTCTTGTCCAAAGATTCTTCGGCAGATGAGGATTTTCGGTTTTGTGGGTTTTATTTTATTTTATTTCGAATTGTTATATGTGTAATAGGCTTGGAATACAAAGAGTTGAGAAAAATGAAGATTATTTTGTGGAATAACTTGAGATTGAAACGAGAAAATGGAAGCTCTTCTTAGAAATCCGGAAGCAAAGTTGGATTAATTATATAACGTCTAGTTAGTAAGGTCAATTCCCTTATATCGTATTAGATCAGAGTACCTTACTTCTTCAGGTTGGATAATAGTTCCTACCCTTTGTAAGCATTAAACAAGTTTCCGGAATAGAGTTTTTGAAATAGAGTTCTAGAGTTCCAGATATCGCTTCTATTTTCGCTTTCCGTTTACCCTACTTGAGACCCTTTTTCTTTTTGGTAACGACCCTCCTTGAGATAATGATTCATTAAGATGAATATGATAAAGTTCGAAAATTTCAACCTAGGAAAGGGCACTCGTGATAATAAGATTAAATGCAATGTACTATGACGTGAGGCTATTGTTTAGCCTAGTCTATAGCACTTCATGAGTCGAGTAGCAGTAAGTTACTCTTATAGTGCACGCAAGTATCCAAAGAATTTCAGAAAAAAATAATGACCATTCAGCATTTACTAGAATATATATGGTGGTCCAACAAGTATACCAGAAAAAAATAAATGAATATTATGCTTTTAAGACGCTGAATTAATATCATTGACAAAGCAATCCAGTTAGTCGAGTCCACTGTTCAGTACATTTAGGTACTGTTTTCAACCGTGTATTGATTCAATGCAAGTAGCCTGCTATATTTGATGTCGGGTCATTTCCTAGGGATTATTTTGAATGAAGATATGTCATATGTTTATAATTTGAGATTTTTGCAAGTACAAGATTTGTTGTCATGTGACAAGTTGAACATCTTTTGTTTCTAGTATTTTAGTCATTAAGCTTGTATTATTTTTTTTATCTCCCACTGACTAGTGGATTTCATATGTAATATCTGAATATCCTTTTGAAAGTTCTGAGTGCTTTGAATGAGAATAACTTTTGGATGATGTTTGTATTTATTGTTCGTTGCTGAAATCTATATTTTCTTGTTTATATATTGATTATGGAAATGCAACTATTTTTCTGTTCTGTGGTGATAACTTGCATAGTGGATTACTGAATCTCCTCTTTTTCCTTAGGACGGACGCAAGATCAATGTTGGTGACTGTGCTCTTTTTAAACCACCTCAGGATTCCCCGGCTTTCATTGGAATAATTCGTTGGCTAGCTACAGGCAAAGACAATAAGTTAAAGTTAGGTGTAAATTGGCTTTATCGACCTGCTGAAGTAAAGCTCGGCAAAGGCACCCTGTTGGATGCTGCGCCGAACGAAATTTTCTATTCCTTTCATAAGGATGAGATTCCTGCTGCATCTTTACTCCATCCATGTAAAGTTGCATTCCTTTGTAAAGGTGTTGAACTTCCACCAGGGATTTCATCTTTTGTCTGTCGGAGGGTGTATGACATTACAAACAAATGTTTATGGTGGCTAAATGATCAAGATTACATTAATGTGAGTTTTAGATTCATTTCACATCTTGTATTTTGGTTCTTTTAGAATTGTGTATAGGTATAGTTGATATTATTTCTTTCCACAGGAACGGCAAGAAGAAGTAGATAAATTGTTATATAAAACAAAAGTAGAAATGCATGCAACTGTGCAGTCTGGTGGCCGTTCTCCAAAGCCATTGAATGGTCCGCCCACAACTTCACAGTTAAAGTCTGGGTCAGACAGCATCCAGAACAGTATATCGTCCTTTTCTTCTCAAGTTAAGGGGAAGAAAAGGGAGCGAGGTGATCAGGGCTCTGAGCCTGTGAAACGAGAACGTATTTCAAAAACAGATGATGGGGATTCTGGTCGTTGTAGACAGGAAAGCACTTTTAAATCTGAGATTGCAAAAATAACAGAGAAAGGAAGGCTTGTGGACTCTGAAGGGGTAGAGAAATTGGTGCAGCTCTTGCAGTCTGATAGAAATGAGAAAAAAATAGATTTGGCTGGCCGATCAATGCTTGCTGGTGTTATAGCAGCAACAGATAAATTTGATTACCTTAGTCAATTTGTACAGCACCGAGGTTTGAATGTATTTGATGAGTGGCTCCAAGAGGTCCATAAAGGGAAGATTGGTGATGCTGGTGCATCCAAGGAGAATGATAAATCGGTTGAGGAGTTTCTCCTGGTTTTACTTCGTGCACTTGATAAGCTTCCTGTGAATCTTCAAGCCTTACAATTGTGTAACATTGGGAAGTCTGTGAATCATTTGCGTTCTCATAAGAATTTGGAAATCCAGAAGAAAGTTAGGAGTCTGATCGACACATGGAAGAAACGTGTTCAGGCCGAAATGAATATTAATGATGTGAAGTCTGGTTCAAATCAGGCTGTTCCTTGGACTGGGCGATCACGCCTTCCTGAAGTTGGAAACAGACATTCTGGTGGATCTTCTGATGTTGCTATGAAGAGCTCAGTTACGCAACTCTCTGCTTCCAAATCTGCTTCTGTGAAGCTTGTCCAGGGGGAGTGTGCTACTAGGTCGGCTTCTGCTTCTCCTGGGTCTATAAAATCAGTGCCATCACCCATATCAGCTGCTACTAACCTAAAAGAGGGACAGCCTCGAAATGCTGCTTCCGTTGACGTTCCTTTGGCTACTGCAAGGGATGAGAAAAGCAGCAGTTCTAGTCAGTCTCACAACAATAGTCAATCTTGTTCGAATGACCATGCTAGAACTGGAGGTGCTTCAGGGAGAGATGATGCAAGGAGCTCAAGTACTGGTTCAATGAATGTGAATAAGGTTTCAGGTGGTTCTTCGAGGCCTCGGAGAACAATAACTGGATTCCAAGGGTCTGCACCATCTGGAGGTCAAAAGGAAATTGGTTCAAGCAGAGGTGCTTCCTTGCACAAAAATCCAGCTCCAGAAAAGTTGTCTCATTCTGGGTTGTCAAGCGAAAAGATACTTGATGGGCCCAGTGCTGAGGGCAATAGTCACAAATTTATTGTTAAAATTCCAAATCGAGGTCATAGTCCTGCACAAAGTGTGAGTGGAGGTTCTTTTGAAGATCCTTCAATTATGAATAGTAGGGCATCTTCTCCTGTGCTGCCAGAGAAGCATGATCGATTTGATCGTATCTTGAAGGAAAAGGGTGCTACTGTTACTTCAGATGTGAATGCTGAGTCCTGGCAAAGTAATGATTTTAAAGATGTGCTAACTGGATCTGATGAAGGTGATGGGTCACCTGCTGCTGTGACTGGTGAAGAGCACTGTCGGACTGGTGATGAAACCAAGAAGGTTGCAGAAGTCTCAAAAACAGGTTCCTCATCATCAAATGAACGTAAATCCAGGAACTTACAGGAGGCTTCCTTTAGCTCCATTCATGCGTTAATTGAAAGTTGTGTAAAATATTCTGAAGCTAACACATCTTTATCTGTTGTGGATGATGTTGGCATGAATCTGCTTGCTAGTGTGGCTGCTGGGGAGATGTCAAAGTCTAATATGGTTTCTCCAATTGATTCTCCACAAAGAAACACACCGGTTGAGCTCTCTTGCTCAGGCAATGATACCAAAGTGAAATCATCTAATGACCGTGGGCAAGAAGAAAATCTGTGTGTTGATGGTGCTGATGATGAACCTGGGAACAATTGTA
Source organism: Ochetophila trinervis (assembly GCA_003254975.1). NCBI lineage: Eukaryota > Viridiplantae > Streptophyta > Magnoliopsida > Rosales > Rhamnaceae > Ochetophila > Ochetophila trinervis. Next base: position 106,451 of record QANX01006348.1, on the reverse strand, counting down.
ATGAATCTGGTAATTTTGTGGCTAAGAGCGGGGATGATAAGTCCTCATTTTTGTCTGAAAGAAAACCTGTAGCAGAACGAGGTGGGGATTTAAATTCTTCCAGCATTGAATTGCAACAAGTTGAAGGTACTTGTCAAGATAGCAATGGAAAATCAAATGAAATTATTTTAGCAGCTTCTATGGTTGTCTCCCCTTCAGTGACTAGTGACAAAACTATGGATACCGAAGGGTACAAACCATGTAAAGAGAAAATGGCAGTTGGTGGACTGGATGATGATGGCAATCTAGACAATAAACACAGTACGAGTGGTTCTTTGTTAAATGAACCAAAGGTAAATGATCTTGACTCAAATAAAGAAGTTAAGGCAGAAAGTATTGAAGGATCATTGTTGCTCCCAGGATCAGAAATTGATAATAACATAAAGCATTGTGAGAATGAAGGGATGAACAGTGATGTGCAGACAAAGGAGAAATCACCTATCTTGATTGTACATTCTGTGTCTGTAAAAGGAACCGGTGACGGTGAGGAAATACTGCTTTCTTCAGATTCTTGTAAAGATTTGATATCACAAAAGGTTCATGAACTGAAAACCGAGAAGGCTGATGCAATGGATGCCAAGAATCATGTTAATCAAACTGAAAAGAGAACCGAGCCAGTAAGTAATGCTCCTATGGCTCCAGATAGTCAAGTTGTCGGCTTCATTTCTGGTGTCACTGATCACAATGGTGAGCATGTGGAGGAGAATTTGGAAAGTAGGGAGACTGAGCAATGTGGTGGACCTATAATACCTCACAAGGTGTCACCAATGTTTAATGTGCGAGAAACAGAACAACCTGTGAGATCCAAGCTGGTTGACATGGAAACAGATGACGCTGAAGAATGTACATCTACAACAGCAGATGCTTCTTCAATGTCTGCTGCAGGGGTGTCAGATGCAGATGCTAAAATAAAATTTGACTTGAATGAAGGATTTAATTCTGACGATGGGAAAGATGGGGAGCCTAATAACTTGTCAGCGCCAGGATCTTCATCTGCTGTTTCCTTGATTAGCCCATTAAGTTTTCCTGTTTCTTCTGTGTCTAGTGGACTTCCTGCTTCAATTACTGTAGCTGCTGCTGCAAAAGGGGCCTTTGTTCCCCCAGATGACCTATTATGGAGCAAAGGGGAACTTGGTTGGAAGGGGTCCGCGGCTACAAGTGCATTTCGGCCTGCTGAGCCTAGGAAGGTTTTGGAGATGCCACTGGGTGCAAGAAATATTTCACATCCTGGCACTACTGCTCGAAAACAAGGACGTCCTCTGTTAGATATTGATTTGAATGTGCCTGATGAAAGAATTCTGGAGGATCTGGCTTTGCGAAATTCCACTCATGAGACTGGTTCTGTTTCTGTCCCATTAAGTAATCATGATTTGGGAAGTGGTGAAGTGAAGGTTGCTGCACCTGTTCGTTCCTCTGGGGGACTGGATCTTGATTTGAACAGAGTTGATGAGGCTTCTGATATGGGCAATTACTCAATGAGCAGTACTCAGAAAATTGAGCCCACTCTTTTGCAAGTCAACTCATCAGGATGTACTCTTGGCAGTGAGGTGTGTGTTCGCAGGGATTTTGATTTGAATGGGCCTGTTGTTGATGACATGGGTGCTGAGCCAGCACTGTTTGGTCAGCGTGCCAGGAGCAGTGTGCCATTCCAATCTCCTGTTTCTGGTCTTAGGATGAACAATACAGAAGTTGGAAATTACTCATCATGGTTTCCTCCAGGTAGCACTTATCCTGCTGTTTCCATTCCATTAATTATGCCTGATCGAGGGGAGCAACCTTTCCCAATTGTTCCACCTGGTGGACCACAGAGGATATTGGGTACCCCGGGCAGTAGCAACCCATTTAGTCCAGATGTGTACAGAGGACCTGTGTTGTCATCTTCTCCAGCAATGCCCTTTTCTCCTACCCAATTTCAATATCCAGTGTTCAATTTTGGAGCCACCTTTCCTTTGCCTTCAGCTACTTTCGCAGGTGGTTCAGTAACATACATGGATTCATCATCTGGTGGGAGGCTTTGTTTTCCTGCTGTGCCTTCGCAGTTATTAGGACCTGCTGGTTTGGTTTCTTCCAATTACCCCAGGCCTCCTTATCTTGTTAGTCTGCCGGATGGTAACAATAATAGTAGTGGTGAGAGCAGTAGGAAGTGGGGAAGGCAGGGTTTAGATCTCAATGCAGGGCCGGGAGGCCCAGACTTTGAAGGAAGAGACGAGTCTTCACCTCTTGCATCAAGACAACTTCCTGTTGCCAGTTCACAAGCCCTAGCAGAGGAGCAGTTAAGGATATTCCAGATTCCAGGTGGCACCTTGAAGAGGAAGGAGCCTGAGGGAGGGTGGGATGGGTACAAGCAATCCTCATGGCAATAAGAATGTGTAATGGGAAATTCTGGTGATTCATGAAGCTTGTAAGTTTTAAATTTATAATTTTTTTTTCTCCTCCTGTTAGCAAGTTCTGGTAACATAAAGCTGCAGCCAATCACCAAACAATTCTCCCAATAAAATAGTCTTTAGGATTGCAAATGGACATTTCCTCTGCAATAATATTTTATTTATTTCTTCTTCTACTTTTGGTGAGCTCCAGTATTTTTATTATCTATGCCACAGTACTGTCTTCCATTGCGCAAGCTGATTCAATTTAATACTACATAAATCAAGAAATTCATGATGGCAGTCTGTTATGATTTTAAATGCTGGAAAGGGATATAAAGTATGTAGTTTATAGAGGATAAGCAATTATGTGGACATCTGCATTTTATTTTATTGTTTTGTCTTTTTTGGTTGTTTTGGTTTGTATGCTTCTTCATAGATTGATTCAATAAATGGAGGAGGATAAATATTTTGTTTTCTTCTATTTCCTATGTCCTTCAACATTGTGCTTCTCTTGCATCTTCACAGATGTCATTCTGCTCTGGTTTAATTTTTTATTCATGGTTATTTTATCTCTTTTATTTTACAGTGATTTGAGGATGAGCATTTGCTAACCCTGAGGAGATCATCTAACTTGTATGCTTCCGGAGGATGGGTGGTAAGTGAGTTATTTGATACTGTTCAGTCTCCGACCCCCACCTCTCTGCTGTACTGTGTATATCAATTGTACTTTTTAAAGGGCTCTCCGTTTGTGTGGTCTACAAGCTGTTTTTTGTTCCATGGATTTGTTCTGGTTGGCTGCAGATCAGTTTCTTTTGTAGATATTTTAACTGTTCGATAGCATATGCTCTCAGTTTTTCCCAGAAACTCAACAACTAAGTATACCATAGGAACCAAAAACAATCCTCCTCCTTTTCCAATCCCCTCAACAATGGTGGTTGGATTTTTCAACTGCTTGAAGCAAATACTCCTATTTGCCGTTTGCTGTTAATTTATACTTTTTTTTTTTTTTTTTTTACCTTTTCTGCTTATATTTATCCTTCCTCTTTAAGTCACCTTTATTATATCTAGAAATAGTTGCAACGAGTTTTGGCACCTGAGCTTCTCTTGATTACTTGTTTTAGTTGTTAAACATGTTATACTTAATGTGCTATTATGAAATTGATATTTCATTGACCCTTGTAGTCTCTTTCTCAACAATTCAAAATTTTCAAGTCTTTATGCTTCTATGGAATGACTTTGAAAATAGTCAGTTTAAAAAAGAAAAGAAAACGTTGCATGGGTTTGTGTTGTTTTTTCTTGTTTTCACTTATGAACCAAAAGGCATAATTTCTTGAAAATGAATTGACAATCAGTGAACAATGCATTACTCTATTACAGAAGAACCTTACAACTTGAATACTTTACAATGACAAATAAGCAGAAGGTTAGCGTTTGAAGTATGGCTATACTTTTTCCAATATATATATATTTTTTTTCAAAGTATGAACTAAACAAACCAAAATGGAGGAAAAAAAAAAAAGACTTGGCATCATTCATGTCGCTTTCTGAGGGACCCTGTGCTGCAAACTGCATTGTAGTCTACACTACCATACAAAATAAAACTCTTGGAATTCCAACAGCCTGACAATGAAGAAGAGCTTCAAGGTGGCAACACCATCCACAGGAAATTTCTGAGAGTACTTTCATTTTAGACAGGCGAGCTTCCGACCACAAATGACATTTCTGCAGTTTAGTGACAAATAGGTTATTTCCGAGAAACTGAATGGGAAAACTACAAATCATACAAAGAAAGATTAAATAAAGAAACATAAATGTGAAAGAGATGCGAGGTTCAGACAGGAGACATCCTCGATGATGTTTCTTCTTTTCTTTTTGCTTCTGTGGTGGTTTGATAACAACCTTGATTGCAGAATCGAAAACTGCTTTCACATTCTGCAATTACAACATAAAGGGTAATTTACAGCATATACTTTTCGGCAAAAAAGACAACGATCAAAATCCCTGAAAAATGGAGAAGCCAGGCAAGGTTAAGCATACAATCTACTATAGACAACACTAGCATACAATCTGTTGCATTTTTTGGAGAAGGTTAGGTTGATGCCGTCCGGCCTCCATATGCAAGGTAGCAGTAAAATCATTCAAAAGTTAAGCAAAATTTATTGGAAAACCAATTACTGTGGATCAATGTGGGGAAATTGGTGCTATCATAGGTAATCATGCAGATGATCTTGGAAACTTCTAATTATGTCTTCCAAAATATTAGTTTTATTTTTTATTACCTCGTAAAAGTGAATAATCATGCAGAATTACATTGCCGGTGAGCTAGTATTCTCAGTGTAATTGACTTTACAACTAGAGGTTTATTAGTTGTACTGGCACAGATGATGTATATAACTTATCGATCCTGAATGGTAAAGTTCATCTTTTAATATTTCTCTGCCCTGGCACTATAGATAGATGAACTAAGAGATGATGCTATCTAGCTTGTTCTTCCATGTATCACAAAACTCGAAGATAGCCACACTTCTCGCTGTAAATTAGTGCATGACACTATAAGTTTTTCATTAATGGTTTTACTCTAGATTAGCAGATTTCCTTGTCTCATGGATCCATAAATACACCGAACAAATAGTCAAACTGAAAATATAAATGCTTGTTTATACGTACCTGCTGAGTTTTTGAGCTGCATTCAATATAATATGCAGCGCCAATCTGTTTCCGCAGTTCCTCACCCTAATTAATCACAAAATCGAAACCATGAGTGGGTCTATCCATTACAAGCATGGTGGAACTGCACAGGTTCTGCATATATAACACACCTGTGCAGTTGTCACAGGCACCAATCCTGGATGATCAGCCAAGTAGTGCTTATTTTCTCGAAGATCTGTGTCCATCACAAACAATGTATTAACTGCGAAAAGACATTGCTGCAAACTACTAGTGTCCATGAAAAGTGAAAGATGAATGTCACCAAAATCGACACAACGTTTTCTAGTGATAACCAGAAGATTGATTAATATTGAAAGAAATGGGATTTTTCACAAGAATGGCTGTGTATTGAGAAAGCTACTAATTAGTGATGGACCAAGGTTTTTAGAAAATAAGACAGGTGTTTAAATAGGCATTACAAGGTTCTACATTTTCCTATTTCATAGAAAAAGAATGTCTAAAATAAGATGGCAATGATGTATTTAAACTAACCAAATCAAAATACCGAGCAACAAATCGAAAAAAGACATGGGGGAGACAAGCAAGCAAATAATTGATATAATGTTAAAAACCATGACGCTAACAAAACATACAAACTTGTGCAGAGATTAGCCAAGTATATGATACAGACTTTCTTATCAAAATTAGGGAACCAGATGGATTAAGATCTATGTAGTTATCATAAGAGGAGAAAAAAAGAGTAAAAGGGAGAAAATATAAAAGCATGAATGCATTGAAAAATCTATTCATAGGTGATTAGCTCTTTTAGAAGCACAATTCTATCAGGTCTTCTAGCAGAGATTTGAAACCTTAACATGTAATAATAAATCTCAATGGTTACTCACAAAGTTCCTTTTCCTTGCAAGGAACGTTACGATTATTCAAAAGTAACACAGTAATGGATAACTTAATGTTGAGGACACAGGAAAAAAGCATAGGACAATCAAAAGCAAATGTTAAAAGCAATCGAGATGTCACCCGAAGCAAATAAAAGTGCTGGCATTGACTCCAATTTTTTATCATTTGGGCATATATAATCTTTATTTGGAAATTCATAACCTAGAATTTTATTGATCAAAAACACAAATTTCTTCCTTGTTCATAAACACATTCACTCACAAATCACTGCGACCCATCCCACCGGAAACCATCTTACTTCTCCAACAGTCTAACCTCCCCAAAGGATGCCACCTTTAATGCAACATTCAGAGTTCACATCCATGTTTTAGAATAACAGGGTTCCATTAGAAAGGTTATGGTCTTCTCCATCACATTATAATTAATTGCTACTTGAAATAAACAATTTCCATTAATATATAATCAATACCATTTCTATACCAGTAAAATGGATATAAACATGCCTCAAAATCATGTGAACATATTCGTGCTGTGTTTTAAATGTGGTCTGGGTATTGTCTTTATAGTCTTCTTGCATTTTATTATCAATATATCAGCTCTCAATCTTCTTATCTAGGCTCAGATTTTGATAGAACCAGTGACAATCAATAGCTCACTGCAAATACTAGGGTACCCCACTTTTCAATAGGAAATCTTTCGGAACTATAAGCTCATCAAGATATTTAGATGGAAGTAACAGACACCAATTCTAGTTAACTAAAAAAAAAAAAAAAAGAGTCCAGAATAGCATTCCATTCGGAAAGTAACTTACCCAATTTGGTTCCAACAAGAACTACAGGGACACCAGGAGCATAATGCTGAAGTTCAGGGATCCACTGACCAATAGAAAGAGTGTTCAAAAATCAGCAAGCAGACAATATACAGACAAGAGAAAGAAAACAAATATTATATATAAAAAAAANACAGTTCAGACAAAAAAAAAAAAAAAAACTGAATTTTTCCAATAAAAGATATATTAGGAAAAAGAAAACCCATATAAAAAAGCCTGAATATTTCGTGAGAAATGCACCTTTTTGAATACGTTCTCATAGCTTGCGCGACTAACTAATGAGAAAGCCAAGACAAAGACATCTGCACCCCTGTAGCTTAATGGCCTTAACCTATTGTAATCCTCTTGACCTGTGAAATTCATTGAAAGAAATGCAAATATAAAAACATATAACAATCTTTCCCAATTTGCTAATAGCGTTTTGAGATAAAGTCAAAATGAAATTGGTTCACTTTTAGGCTCAGTTTAGGTTTAGAAAAAAAAAAAAACATATATAAGAATTGGGAGTCGAGGGGACTGTACCTGCCGTATCCCAGAGGCCTAAGTTTACAGTGGTGCCTTCAACCACTACATTTGCACTGAAGTTATCGAACACTGTAGGTATATAATCCTGATAAACAAACCCGCAAAAAAAAGAAAAAAAAAAAAGAAGAAAAAAAAAACCAGTACAAGTTAAAGAAACATATTTGTTTTCTTGTCTTGGGCTAATACAAGAAAATCTGAATCCGAGGTGACTTTCGGGAAGGGCGTGAAAGAAACTCTAAAACCTACAAATTTTCATATGAAAGAGATTGTAGAAACCAAGAAACAATTTTTTCTAGAGAGAGAGAGAGAATGGTTTATAGAAATCTTGAAAAGTGACAAACAAAAAAAAGCTGCAAAACCCAGATGCAGAAACACAATAAAGAATTGATAAAGAGGCAAGAGAAAGTTAGAAACATAGAAGAATCTAAAAAACTGAAAGAACCCAGTAACTGAATCTTTTGGAAGAAGAAACAACATACAGTGGGGAATTTGTTGCTTGTGTAGCAAATAAGCATGCAAGTCTTCCCCACAGCCCCATCTCCCACTGTCACACATTTGATGAACCTTGAAGCACTTGAAGCCATTGAAAAATCAACACCAAAAACCAAAACCAAGAAAAATACACTCAGACCTGACCTAAAACATACATATGCCCAAACAACCACAACAACATACGGGTGATCGTTGGGGATTTACATAAAGTTTATGGCTTTTGATTCTTAGAGAGAGACAGGAACTGGTAGATCACATGATTCTCACTCATTCACTTTCTCTATAGTCTATATAGCTCTGTTCTTTAACTTTTTCTACTTTCTTTTATTTTTTATATTTTTTTATTTCTTTGTATTTGGCAAATAAAAATTGGGTTTTTTAGCTGTGAATTTTACTTCTGATTCTAATTTTTTTTTTCTTTTCTTAGACAAATATATCTGGCATGTGGATTGGGTTTTCAATTTTATTCCCACAAATTTTTCATTTTTATTTTTATTTTTAAAATTTTAATATTTTGGATTTTGACAAATTGACAAATTATGCATTAAATGGTGTCCTAGAATAAGAATTCAAGGTTGTTTATGCAGCAGTAACGTTCGAGGCAAGACTTTTGTTTTATACCGCAGCCCCACTCGGGACGGCGCGCACGTGACTGGCGCGTGGATCGCGTGCCTCCTTCCTTCACTTTTACTTTAGTAATTTTCTCATTTAAATGTATCCTATAAAATGACCCCAAAAAGAATAAAAATGACCAAGAACGTGCTTAATTATTAAATACTCATACAAAATTAACAAATAAATTAATTTTTGTTCCTACTGTGAAAATCCTTATACTGTTATATTATCCTCGTGCATTTCTATAATTATAAAATTTAGGTGGGTCATTCACTTTATACAAAGTTTTTCTTATATTTGATTTTTGTATTCTAACCACTGAATTTTGACCATTACATATTTAGAAACTTGTATATCTTACAATTTATTTTATTTTTATTTTTTTGGTAGAACACAATTTTGATTCAGAAAAGGCTAATTTCATTTTGCAAGACAGTGGACCACATCCAGAGAATACATGGAAATGATACCTACTGCATTAATGGATAGTATAATATATGGTGGAAACTTTAGACCACTTGCATTATTTTATATTATTTTATTTACAAAAAAGACTCTAATTTGTGCTTTCATGGTTGTCTTTGGATGATAACAAGTAGGGCCAATTTTTGGCTCTTTTTATTTTATTTTATAAAGTGTCATAGTTATTGATGCTAATACTTTCTCAGTTGCTCTTTGGGACCATGGATTAACATCATCCCTTTATTTTCTTGATATTATAAACTCATTTCAAATATATAAACTCAATCTGCTTTTATAGTAACCATGTAAAATTAGAGAAGGAAGAATATATTTTATAGTAGTAACAATGTTTAAGACATATATTGATAAAGCATATATTGAAAATGGTATATACAGTTTATTGTGTATTAGTTTCCTTGAGATACACTTAATTAGCATAGAAGTCGATTATATGCATAGAAGAAAGGAAAAAAAGACAGAGGTTATAGGTGGGCTATAATTATTGCATACTTTTTAAAGGGGTTGGTTAAAAGCACATGTAAAGCTTAAGTAAACATAATAAAAAAGAGGGTTTTTCTAGGTTTTCTTTAATACCAAAAAAATAATAATAAATAATAAAATAAAATAAAAAACCATTGAAGGAACTTCCCTTGCACTCAAAAAATGCCTATGCCAGTAGGCTTGTATAGACTTTCCTATCCCTAGTTTTACAAATCCTAAACTGTAAAAATAACATTTTTGATTCATCATGTGTTTTAATTTAATAAGCTTTTATTGAAATGATTTTTTTGGCAACTTTAATGTGGTAGTGGCAAAAACCACTATAATCTATTATTATGGTAAAAACTAATTTCCTTCCATGTTAAGTTTCTTTTCAAAAAAGATGCAGAATCCTCTAGTATGCTTTAATGGACTTTTGATCTAGAGTTTCTGCAGATTTACATAATATGAATCTGTGATTTTTTTAGGACAATTCAACGTCAAAACCATTGTTTTTTCACACTGATTTTTAATTCGACTCTCTACATTCTCAATGATAAAAAAGAAAGAAAGTTTATAACCTGTGAGTATGATCTGACTTTATTATTTCTAGTAGAAGACCATTTGCATAATAGATATTTGTCATATTGTTAGACCCTGAAAGAAATTGAGATGAAACCATTTTATTCCATAAAAAGGAAATGGTGAAGCTTATTTATTTATTTATTTAAATTTATTTAAATTTTTTTTATAAATTTTTTAAGAATGATTTTGGTCTAACTGAAATAACAACACCCAAATAGCCTGAAGCATTCATCTTTTGGTTATTGGAAATCCTTGGAGAATGAGAACTCAAAGTAAGAAACAACTTGAATTTTGATCCATCCAAATCCATATTTTACAAGTTATACTTTTAATGTCATTTACCACCACATCTTCCAAAGTAATATTTATATTATACCATGGAAAAAATGCAGCATTCAATATATTTTATTTTTTAGGTGAATATGGCAGTATTCAATATGATATGACTGAGAAGCAACCAAATATGGTTGAAAAGGCTTTCCTAACCAAAATGAGTTAATTGGAAGAAAGTGATTTGCAAGATTGCCTTAAACGTTGGATCAATAGGGAATGATGTGCAGAAAAAGGTTTTGTTGTGAACTTTAAACAAGCAAACGTTCAAGCTTCTTTTTTTTTTTATGAATAGTAAATGCATTAACCAGCACAAAAAACACCTCCAAAAAAGAGGCTTACAGACCCCCTTTCATCATATCATGACAAGCAATCGCAGAGAGAAAGGAGGGAAGGGAATTAAAATCCACAGAGTCATAAGTAAATTCAAATAACTTAAGCAGAGATTCCTTTGCAACCGCATCAGCAAGAACATTTGCTGATCTGGTATTCCAGCGAATACACCACTCAGAGTGCACAAACCTCTTTTTAATTTGCAAAAACAAACTAGCTGTACTCCAACCCTCGGGTTCATTCTTGGAGATAATTTCTTTGAATCCGAGATCCATATAACTTTGTTCCATCCAAGCTTCTCAATTATTTCTGAAGCCCAATCCAGAGCCAACACCTCAGCAACAAAGGCAGATTCACAATCTATAAGCTTAGAAGCAAGTCTTACAAGACTGCCTTGGTCATCCCTTACTGTGTAAGCAAGAGCTGCTTTGCCGTCCCTAAAGGCTGCATCAGTATTGCCTTTAAGCCATCCCTCCGAAGGCACCTTCCAATTCTTCTCTGGTTCCATAACATCATCATATAACTGCCCTGCATTAAAAGCATCCGAAAATTCCTCTACCAACTGTTCAAAATGATACATCAGCTGAGAGATACCTTTGTTACCTGTAAAAATCTTGTGATTTCTAAACTCCCAACAAACATAGAACAAAGTGCTCAGAAAAATAGAAGTGAAGGCCTTATTCCTTCCTTGAACACAAAGATCCTCATTGGGATTAATACATCCTTCAACAACTTCATTGATATTGTTCACATGCCAGTTACTTAATTTGCATCCCCATTTGCTTGCAAAAGCAATACCTCTAACAAGAGGGCAAACTTTGAAAAGGTGAAAGGAGGATTCCACAGGGGCATCACAAAGCTCACAACAGGTGTCTATCCCATTGATCTTATCTGCAATTCTCCCTTTAGTGGGTAACACTCCAGCCTTGACTCTCCATAAAAACATTTTCAATCTCTCATGAATTTTCAAATCCCATAGCTTCCTCCAACCAGCTTCAATACCCATTTCCCCATCAAAATTAATGGAGTAAGAGCTAGCCACCGAAAAGGCTCCACTGCTGTTGCCTTTCCACAAAAGTTTATCTTCCCTTGTGTTGATCGGCCAGGTTATCCTCTTAATAGCCTGGACAGAATCATCTTCAAATAGCTCTTCTAGCAATCTCACATTCCAATTATCAGTCAAAGGATTTTTTAAGTCCCTAATTCTACGAATCCCCCAACTCCTTGCATCTGTTTTTGCCTTAGGAATACTCTCTGGCAAACCTGGGACCCAGGGGTCTGTCCAAGGATGAATTGAACAGCCATCCCCTAGACTATAACAAGCTCCTTTTTTTATCAGCCTTCTTGCATCAATAATTCCCCTCCAGACAAAGGAAATTCCTTTTTTAAGAGTGTATTCGAAAAAGGAGTGGCCTTTTAGATATCTAGCTTTGAGTAATTTAGTCCATAGAGTATCTTCTTCACGGGCCATTTTCCAAGCAAGCTTCGAAAGGAGGGAGAGATTAATCTCTTCAAATTTTTTGAAACCTAGCCCTCCATGAATTTTTGGTTTGCACATCTCATCCCAAGCCTTTAATGCCATATATTGATTCGATCCCGGTCTTGTCCCCCACCAAAACTTTTTCACCAAACCATCTAACTCTTTGCACAAGCCAGCTGGAATTTTGAAAGTGGACATTGAGTAAGTCGGGATTGCTTGTATTACTGACTTAATTAGAGTCGCCTTGCCTGCTTTGGAGAGAATTTGTCTACTCCACCCCTCGAGTCTCCGTTGAACACGCTCCTTAATTATACTAAAATTTTTCATTTTGTTTTTACCCGGAACAAGGATGTTGCCCAAATAAACCAAATCTGCTCCCATTTCCTTGAAATCGGTTCTCTCCAAAACTGCTTTCCGATCAGCCCTTGGAGTCTTTGAGAACATAATGTGTGATTTATCAAGGTTTGCCTCCTGTCCCGACCATTTGCAGTACTTCTCAAAGCAGCCTATAATAGAATCTGCCTCCGCCCTATTAGCCCTTCCCATGATTAAAAGGTCGTCAGTATACAAGAGATGCGTGATTGCTGGAGCATTTCTGGAAATTTTGATACCGTGTAAATTGCCGCTTTGTTCTTCTTTACAAATCAGCCTTGAGAGGACTTCAAAACACAAGATAAAAAGTAAAGGGGACAGAGGGTCTCCTTGGCGGAGGCCCCTCTCCGGTTTGAAATCACCTGACACATTACCATTAAGCAACAGTGAGAAAACCACTGAATTAACACAACTATATATCAAGTCTTGAAACCTTTCGTCGAAACCCCAAGCTTTTAAAACCCTACGTAAGAAGGACCATTCAATTCGATCGTAAGCCTTCTTCATATCAAGCTTCATAAGCATTAATCCCTTATTTCCTTTGTGCTTTTTCATCTTGTGGATTATTTCTTGGGCTACCACTGTATTTTCCGCTATCCACCTTCCTTTAACAAATGCCCCTTGATTGGGGGACACAATTTTGTTTAGAATCTCAGATAACCGGGTTGCTAATATTTTAGCCACCACTTTGTACGAGAAGTTACATAGGCTAATAGGCCTGAATTGGTTAAAACAGTTTGCTTTATCCGATTTAGGTATCAACACTATGTAAGTTCTATTAACCAGATCATGAATTTTGCGAAGATGGAAGCATTCTTGAACAAAGTTAATGAGTTTGCCTTTAATCGTCTTCCAGTATCGTCTAAAGAAGATCCCTGAAAAGCCATCCGGACCTGGGCTTTTCAGGGGATGCATTGCCCAAACCGTGTCTTTAATTTCTTCTTCAAAGGGCATATTCATCAGATTTAAGTTATTCTCCTCTATGACACAAACCATGATGATCTCATCAAGATCCTGGTCGATTTGCGGGTGCTCAGACAAGAACAAGTTTTGGAAATTGTTACAGAAGTATTCAGCAATGTCCACCTCATTGTAAATCTAGTTTCCATCCACTTGAATCGCCCCGATTCTGTTTCTTCTTCGACGAATCATGGTGCTAAGGTGGAAAAATTTCAAGTTTTTATCACCTGCTTTCAACCAGAGATCCCGGGATTTTTGGCGATATATAGACTCCAACCTAGTACGTTGTGTTCTCAAATCCTCCTGAATCTAATTTTGTTTGCCTCTGTCTGTATCTGCCCTTTGAAGCAGATCCAACTCTTCCTCTAAAGCTTTTATCGTAGCTTAGGCGAATCCAAAAGTTTCCCGATTCCATTTCTTGAGGGCTCTGGAAGTATTGGTGAGGCTCCGAGCTAGCCTGTGACTATGCATTCCCCCCTTTCCATTCAAACTCAAGGCTCTGTTCACAACTTCCACACTGGAACTATCCGAAATCCAAGCTTGCAGGAAACAAAACGGTCTGTTGGCCTTGTTCTCTTTTGTTTCCAATTGTAGGCGGATCGGACAATGATCTGATTCTTCAGTACGCATATGCTTGACCGAGGCTAAGGGGTATAATTCCACCTAGTTCTTGTTTGCAATTGCCCGATCAAGACGATCTTTGATGCAGGCAAAGCCTTCCTGTTTATTCTCCCATGTGAATCTCTTGCCCATAAAACCCAGATCAATACCTTCCGTCTCTTCTATAAACTGCTTGAGGAATAACCATTTTTTCCTGATACTTCTACCACCCTGTTTTTCATCTGCCGAAAAGAGTTCATTAAAATCTCCTATCATGACCCACGGTAAAAGGCATTCTTGCACCCTTTGACCAATGAAATCCCAGAACACAGCCTTCTCATTAGGATATGGTGTTCCATAGGTCACGATCAAGTTCCACTCAGTTCCCTTACACAGATCCTTAATTTTGCAACAAATAATTCTTTCAGTATTCCAGCAATTCTCCAAAATCACTTCATCATTCCATAGCAGAGCTATCCCACCAGCTCTGCCTTTAGCTTCCACAATAATAGAGTTTGGCATACCCAACAGTTGGCCAGTCCGTTTCATAACCGTTTTACAACATTTAGTTTCTGCCAAAAAAACACATGAATGTTGGTATGATTTAGCAAGACCGGTTAGAAAATTTACCGTTTCTATGTTGCCTAAGCCTCTGCAGTTCCAGGAAATAAATTTCAAGTCTGCAGGGGGGGTTTGATTTGGCCCGCCACCCCGGCCTACATAAAATCCAGATTTTGCTAGGAGCTTCATCCTGTTGCCTTGATGACTCTCCCTCATCTCTAACCCGAAGAAGATCTCATTTTCTTGTTTGTCTCCGCGCCTCTCTCTTCCAGAACCAAGAGCCCTTTGGGGAGCGGGCAGTCATCGCCGTTTGAGCTGTTCTCTCCGGTGAGACCTTTTCCGATGTATCAGTCGGGGTCCCTAAGCTTATGGTTTCCTCATGAGCAGTCTCATATGCAGACTCCAGACTTATGCATTCTAGATGTTGCCCCACATTTTCTACACTCGGAGCTTC
The DNA here is from genome assembly GCA_003254975.1 of Ochetophila trinervis. Classification (NCBI taxonomy): domain Eukaryota; kingdom Viridiplantae; phylum Streptophyta; class Magnoliopsida; order Rosales; family Rhamnaceae; genus Ochetophila; species Ochetophila trinervis. The sequence goes on along the minus strand of QANX01006348.1, from coordinate 91,401 downwards.
CTCAGTTAGAAAACATCTTCTGGGCTCTTCTTCTAGATCCAAGGAAACAGCCCGTTTTCGGTTAAGACCAATTCAAGAAGAAGCTCTTGGGCCTTCTCCTTTAGCTTTCATGATTTTCGGCCCTTCAAGCCCAATAAAATCAAGTAAGTCCGGATCAAGGCCCTCCATACTCAGTCTTTCTAGATTTTTCCTCAAGCCATAAGCCCGTAGAAGGCCCGAGGCCCATTCGGCAAGTTGATTCAAATTGAAATTTGGGTATCTGAGCATACTGACCACTATATCCTTAAATTTCTCGTTGCTTCCCGATAATTGCCTTTGTAGTGTTAAATCGAGGGAGGCCAGCTCTTTAAACTGCTCTATAGCATTGCAGTAAACCATATTTGCCATTCTCAAGCTTTTTTCACAGTTGTCAATTTGACTTCTTCGAGATCCATGTTCTTTCTTCGTGATACGATCCAGATTGCTGCTCTCAACCACCGCTTCCACTTCAATTTGCTACCGGCAGTTTAATTACGGCGTGTTGATAAAATTCATGTTCCTTTTGTGTTCGGCACGATTCCAAGGGCCGTACAATCTAGTAGACATACCATTGGGAGAGATGACTATTGTCGGTTCCTTGTATTTGCACCTTTTAGTTACATGATCAAGTTTTCCACACACAAAGCAAAAATCGGATAATCCTTTAAGTTTGAACTGCCCCCAGACATCATTGTCGTCTCCCCTTTCCAAAAAGTAGCCAGCCGGCAATGGATTCACGACAGAAATATCCACCGTAAAATGGAGGTACCGGTTGGCAATAACACTCCTTCTGCTGATGGTGTTCAGATGAGGTTTCCCAATCTTTCCCCCAATGAGCGTAGTTGTCCCTTCGTGTAAGGAGATCGGCGGAAGGCCATGAACCTGAATGAAGAAGGTTGTGGTCTCAAAATTGATCTGTTGAATGGATATTTCCTTTGACCATTCTTTAAGAATTAAGTGGGCCCCATTTAGGGACCAAGGGCTGTTCCTGAATATAGCATTCATATCTTCTTTGTTTCCAAAACCAAACTTGAACAAGTTATCCCCTAGCTTTTCGATCTGGATCTTTGCTTTAACTGACCATATTCTTGTTATTAGTTCTGCTATAGTGAATTTTTTGAAGTTTTTCGTCGATAAAACCATACCGATAATGACATTGTGATTGTTGTTCGTAGCCCCATCATCTTTAGGCTGGAGTTGAAGCTCTCTCAGGGATTGTTGAAGGGATGAGACCATTCCTCCGTGACAATCCATGGAGTTCAGAGTTGTAGATCAGATTTATGACTTATGCGGATCTTAGAACATATCAAGTTCTAGATGTATGGAGAGAGAAACCTCCTTCTTCATGTATTTTTAAGTGAGAGAGACAAACGTTCAAGCTTATGTATAGTTCTCAGAGATTCACTTTTCAATCATGTCCAATAAATATAATCTTAATTACAAGTGATAGATATTAGAGTGAACTATGATCTTCTTCCTTGTTTCAAATGTTTGGTATGTTTAAATAAGTTTGTCACATAAAAATTAAATGTTTGATTTCCAACAAGTTCTATTTGATAAATTATATACTTTTGTATAGTGAATTATGTTGTGGGCTTGTTCAAACTATATGTTGTAGGGTTGTTTCTAAATACACACAACAAAATAATGGATGCAACCACTTAACACTTAGAATCTGGGTGCATACAATTATCTTTTGTGGTGTATTTAGAATTCAATGATCTTCAATCAATTTGATTTTTTGTCAGCATGCCTATCCTTTGGCCTAAATAATGAAATTTTAATGGTTTTTGGCAACCAATTTAGCAACCTAAATCTAAACTATCAATTTTATCCTTTGTGTTTATTTTTTTTAAAAAAAAAAACTCATATTTCTCTTCTTCTTCCTCTCCCACGATTTCTATCACCCATTCACTTTATTTATTTTGTTTAACCATCTTCTCCTCTCTTGCTCATGGGTATCAATGGCAAAGGTTAAGCGACATTTTCAAAGAGACAACAAAATCAAGATGGTAAAAGTCTCAACGTCGAAATCTCTAGTGAAATTACTCATTCGTAAACGCATCCAGCCCAAAATCAAGTCAATTAGAAATTCCACTCTCACTTTGTCAATACCCATCTAGAAAAAAACCTCATCAAAAGAAGAAATATGTATACAAGGTTCCAGATGATTTTTCAGAACCACCATTGACCCGAACAAGGCATAAAACCACTCATCGTGGGATGTTTTTTTTTTGTGAAAAAAAAAGATCTATCTGTAGCGGAGTCATAGGCCTAGAATGTATTTAGCGAGAATATCAATTCATTATGAGATGTGTGCTATATTAAAGGCGATGAGGATGACACAAAAAAGCTAGATCACTTGTATGTCATTTTTCTAGCCCAAGAGAAAACACACTGTCTTTATAATGGACAGTCTGTTATTCTATAGACTGTATAAAAAATCAAAACACTATGAACAACACATCGCCCTTTATGGATATCGCTTGCAGGAAATGAAAAATGATGGAAAGAAAGAAAGAAAAAAATGAAAATGATGGAGAGAAAGAAAAAAAAAATGTAAAATGAATAGAACAGATTCAGACTCATAGCATCATGACAAAAAATCCACCTTGTCCCTAAGCCTATCTTTGTAATTGAAACCCAGTCCTACTTGATGGGCTTTGGATACTAACATCAGCCCAAAATCTTTTTTCTTTTTTAATAAACCAACCACATGTTATCCTTTCTAAATAGAAATGTCAAAATCAATAAAAAAATAAAAATAAAAAGAAAACCTCCTGATGCCTTATTTAAAGACATAAATAGAGATTCCGTGTTTAGCAATAGTTAATTAAACATCACAATTAAACTAAAAAAAATTAAAAAACCAATAATGCTACATTGACCATATATGTGGATTAAAGGAACATATATTGTATTCACCAAAAAAAGAAAAAAAAAAAAAAGAAAAAAAAAAAAAAGAAAAAAAAAAGAGAAAAAAGAGGAGCATATATTGTTTTGTTTCCTTTCACAAAGAAAAAAGAAAAAAGAAAAAAGAAAAAAGAAAAAAGAAAAAAGAAAAAAGAAAAAAAGTATTAAGATGGGTAAATGATACGGGAAAAACAATTGAGCATAATTTAAAAATTAATTTTATATGTTATGAAGGTTTCTTGTATGATTTTTTTTTTTGATGAATAGATTCTGTATGAATTAGTTTACATGACAATGACATATTAGAATGGTATGCTTCCCATGTTAGATAAATATCAAATTGTGTAATAAAATCTACACCCACAACTTCCATTGTACTTTTTGTGATGAAGAAGTTATATATTGTACTTGAATTGTCCCAAAGAAATAATAAAAATAGTTCCATTGTACTTTCTATGTTTTTTAGCCAGACATTGTACTTGAAAATGGAAACTAAATGCCAATTAATTTATGACCGCGTTTGCAATTTATGGAAATCAACTTATTCTCACTTTGTATTTACCCAAAAAAAACACGAATCAATAAAAATCAATTATATAATTTTAGCCAAATCTTTGTATGTTTTATTGATTTCAAACATTAAAAAATCACACATAAACTCAAACCTACATATAAAATATATATTGTTTAATATTTTTTATTTTTATAAATGGGTTTTCAAAAGAGCAGACTCCAATATTATATATATATATATATATTTAAAAAAAAAAATTATTATTTGATGTTGTAATTAATTAGAACAACTGTGTTTGAAAACCCAGTTTTCCTTGATTCAGTTTCTCTGTCAAACTGTGACTTGTTTTTGGATGGTTCCCGCATTTTCCTTCCCTCCTTCTCAAAAGACTGAAAACCCATTCAGACGTTTTGTAGAACACCTTAACTGCTAATACAAACCGACCAATTTTCCGTTTCCAAAACCCTAATGGGCGAGACCAAACGGAAACGAGGCCGTAAACCCAAAAATCCTTCTATCCAAACCCAAGATTTGGCACCCAATACAGTCCCTGCAACCACCACCATGACAGCGACGGCGACCACAAGCACCGCCGCTATGGACGATGTTTTCTCCGTCAGCAATGTCGAAATCATCGACCCAGTTGGCTCTCACAATGAACGCCGACGGCCAGGTCGACCTAGGAAGCACCCTAAGCTCTCTGAAAAGCCCGACAAGCCACTGGTCATTTCTCCGGCGAGGCGAGCCCCTCGGGCAGTCGAGAATGGCGATTTTGCCGTCCCTGGCGATCTCATGGTGGTTCCTAGTGTGGCTTGGGAGGGCGTGGCGAGGGTGGGTCCGGCCATGGACGCGGTGGTGAAGGTGTTTTGCGTGCACACAGAGCCGAATTTCTCTCTTCCATGGCAGAGGAAGAGGCAGTATAGCTCTAGCAGTAGTGGGTTTGTTATTAGTGGAAGGAGGGTGCTTACGAATGCGCATTCAGTGGAGCATTATACCCAGGTCAAGCTCAAGAAGCGTGGTTCTGATACTAAGTACTTGGCCACCGTCCTAGCTATTGGGACGGAGTGTGATATTGGTACTCAAAATCTTTTTTTTCATTTTGATTACCTCTGCTCCATAATTTTGTCATTGTGATTCATTTTTTGTTGGATAGTAAATTATGTTGGAATAGCTCTAATGGTTTTTTTTTTTTTTTTTTAGTTTTGTGTGTGATAATGGTATATACCTAAAATACTTGTGGGACGGATCCTGGTTTCGTTGGCACCTGAGAACCAAATCTAACCATTTAATTTTGAAATGTTAAAAGTGTTTAGAGGTCAAAATGTGTGAAAATTTCCATGTGCCATGGACAAAAGGCTAAAAAGTAGAACCATATTTATGTAATCGCACAAATCATATATTCAGATTCCTGGGGTGGGTGGGGAAGGTGATTGGGGCTGTTGGTTTTTGAAATAATGCGAAGGACTACCTATAATATGTAGTTATGGATGGGACAGGGGATTGCTAAGTGTTAGAAGTAAACGTCATGGCCATGCGGATAAGATTCCTCTACATATGCCAAGCAAATGTAGCAAGCGATTATATGAACTTATGTGGTTTTTGTAGAGTAATAGTCATTTTGATTGCAAAATGTTGGTTCATGTTTTGTTGCAGCGATGCTTACAGTTGATGAAGATGAGTTTTGGGAAGGGGTATCCCCTGTAGAATTTGGGAACTTGCCTTCACTTCAAGATGCTGTGACCGTTGTGGGTTACCCAATTGGAGGTGACACAATTTCTGTGACCAGTGGTGTTGTATCACGGATAGAGATCCTATCCTATGTTCACGGTTCCACTGAACTTCTAGGTTTGCAGGTTATGAAATTATATCCAACTGTTGTTGTAAATGCTGCTTACAATTTTTTGTTTTTTTTTTTGTTTTTCCTGATATCTCCTTCATGGTTGATCTGCAGATAGATGCTGCTATAAACTCAGGGAATTCGGGTGGACCTGCTTTTAATGATAAAGGAAATTGTGTGGGGATTGCATTTCAGTCTCTTAAACATGAAGATGTGGAGAATATTGGTTATGTCATACCAACACCTGTCATCATGCACTTCATTCAGGATTACGAGAATAATGAAGCATATACAGGTAATTTAGTCACATTTTCAGGTGCTAGTTCTTGGTCTTTGACTTTGGCCAGTTGTAACCAGAATATGGTACTTCACTATGTAAATACCTATAATAACAATATTATCATGTTAATTGTTGTTTCTCTTTTGGAATTTTCTTTGCATCTCTTAAATATTCATTATTTGATAGGTTTTCCAATTCTTGGAATTGAGTGGCAAAAGATGGAAAATCCTGACTTACGTTCAGCAATGGGTATGAAACCCAACCAAAAGGGTGTTCGTATTAGAAGAATTGATCCTACTGCTCCAGAATCTCAGGTTTTGAAGCCTTCTGATATAATTCTCAGTTTTGATGGAGTTGATATCGCTAATGATGGAACAGGTATGTGGTTTTCCTGTGTCTAGTTTTATTTGTTTATGCATTTACTTGCATACTTTTTTTTTTTTTTGCTAGGAGCATATACTATGTACTTTATTTGTAGGAAGAGAAGAACGTTCACTCATTAAAAAACTTGTAGTTGCTTTTGTTTCTATTAGTAGTTTTCATCTTTGGTTATTAAAACTGCACACTGGTAAGTGACAACGAGCTAATTAATGCAATTATGTAGGATACTTCCACAGAAGAATACTAGCTAGAGAAACTATTGTTGCAGATCTGTTATTTTTCTTGGACTTATCTTTTGATTTAAGTTACTAGGTTGAATTACCTAAAATGGAGGATCTTTCACTGGGCAGACAGAAAGTGTAAAAACAGATTTAGTACAAAAGTCATCATAAGAGCGTGGAATTTAATGGATCAATAAAAAGTTCAAAAACTGAATATGCTGAGAGTATTAACCTCCATAATTTATTGAAGATTTCTTTTAGTCATAGTTTCCTGATTAATAAAGCAATATTCAGCAACTTCAATTCAAGAATCCAATGTTTATGTTTCAGCAATCCCCAAATTATCTTTGAATGGGCCTTGGTAAAGGTAGTAAGGTGTTAGGTGGAGTTGAGATATGTTTTAATTTCAAATGTTTCGAAGCTAAAAAGAAAAGGAAATTATTTTCTCCTTTTAGGTCGAAAGTGGGGTGCGGTGGAGTAGTGTATTAAATGGGGTGCGATAAGAATTAAAGTAAAGTTAAACCTTACAAGGCAAAAAGTTGAGTTTTTAGCTGTATTTATTTCCAGATAACTTTTTTGTTTCCTTGCTTTGGTGGTTGACTTTGATGCATTCCTAATATTCACCTGAGAAGTATTCTTAGACTCAAAAGTGATATTTGTTTGCAACAACACATTTTGTTTACTATCTCTTTATACAAGCGTACTTTGACTGGAAATGCAAATTTTTGATTGGTCATATGTAATCTATTGACAAGTTTTTTCCTGTCTCTTATCCTTTCTCTCAGTTATTTTTCATTCTTTATTTCGTGTCACTTTACCTTTTTCTTGGTGATTTTTCAGTTCCGTTTCGGCATGGAGAACGAATAGGTTTTAGTTACCTCATATCCCAGAAATATACTGGAGATAATGCCGCTGTAAAGGTTTTACGCAGTTCTGAGATTCTCAATTTTAACATTAAACTTGGAAGCCACAAAAGGCTCATTCCAGCACACAATAGGGGCAGACCTCCATCATATTATATTATTGCGGGATTTGTATTTACAGCAGTATCTGTTCCCTATCTTCGTTCTGAGGTTTGTAATTCACTTTTTATTTCTCTTTTTATTTTCTGTGTAGATAAAGCTTAAAGTTATTGCTGTTGCTTCTATTTTCTGCTGTCTATTGCTTGACGGTGGCAGCTGAATTTTTTTATTTCCAAAAAACTCATCTTGATTGAAGTTGAGAACTTGAAGTATTGGTAAAGTCAACTTGTTGTGCAAAATTGATAGTTTAACTGTGCATTGAAATATGGAATCTATTATGTGTAGAGATTTATATTTTTGGAATGCTTGAACAGCTGTTTTGACAGTTCTTCCACACTGTATATGGAAGAATTAAAACTGCATCATCTGCTTTTCTGAGACCAAAATTTTTATGGTTTAATGTCTGAACATAATTATATTCAAAAGAGGTTCAGGGAGTTGTAATAAGGTAGAGACTATTAATTAATTAACTTTGGGTAACCATTTGAAAACTAAGGCAGTTTCTTAGATTAGTTTAAACAGTAACAAGGTTATTATGAAATTTTCATAAGTTAGAGATGCATAATCAAGTTTTATATAATGTGTTTCTATCTATTAATAGGTTTGAATTGCTTTCCAAATTTATTATCATATTACATAGAATTAGTTTAAACTCCCTATATCTCAAGCGCTATTCTGTATTCAGTAATATATGTATTTTTGAAACGAAATGTTCAGTAATATATGAACATTCCATACCTTTATGGAAATCTGTGGTTTTAATCCTGTCGGTTTATTGCTTTCAAAAATTTCAAGTTTGTAGATTTAGAAGCATCTCATGTCTGGTGCTCCATATCTGTTGAATTCTAGTTTCATTTTTTAAGTTTCTCAAGGTTATGAAGTCGTACTTTTTTGAACATTCTCTTTGTGCAGTATGGAAAGGATTATGAATACGAAGCTCCAGTCAAGCTGTTAGACAAAATGTTGCATTCATTGCCTCAATCGCCAGATGAGCAGCTAGTTGTGGTTTCTCAGGTTCTCTCTCTCTCTCTGCCGCACTGTTTAAGCTACAATTTTGGAAATTATGGAATAATTAATTTGCTTCTCATGTTCTGCCTGACGTTTTTTCTTCTATTTGGCTAATTTGTTGAAGGTGCTTGTGGCTGATATCAACATTGGGTATGAAGACATTGTTAACACCCAGGTCAGGATGGTATCTGCTTTTGATAAATATTTACCTAATCTTATTCATGAATTGCTTGAAATAACCAAACATTGAATTCATTTGCAATACATTTAGGTTCTCGCTTTCAATGGTAAGCCTGTGAAGAATCTGAAGAGCTTAGCAGCCATGGTGGAGAGCTGTGACGACGGGTTTTTGAAATTTGATTTAGAATACCAACAGGTTATTCTTGGGGTCTCCCACGTTCTTTTTCTCTCTTCCCTCCACTCCTTGTTCTTTGGTGCATGTTGCTCCTATCATCATATGTACTCACACAACTGATCCTTATGCAGATTGTGGTTCTCCAAACAAAGATGGCTAAAGCAGCTACACTAGATATTCTTGCAACACATTGTATACCATCAGCAATGTCTGATGATCTGAAGAGCTGACTTCGGAGCCAGCTTAGGATACCTATCTATGTCTTTCTGTGCAACATCTGGAATAGAAGTAGGCAGATTCTTGAGGATGAACATGCTAGCTGTATATTCATAAACTTATGCGTTTTTCCCGGGCAAGAACCTGGGAGTTGGTGATTCTCTATGCATAGAATTGATAATGTATGGGTTCTTCTAGGAGTGGCAGAAAATATATGGAAGTTGTATATTTAAAGAGGTGATCCTCAAGTTTTGTTAATTTATTTGACAGAAATCTGTAGGACAGTATTTTATTTTATTTTTTTAAATGTTTATCAATGCAATACATTTTACAGCAGGAGTGAATTATTTTTTATTTTATTTTTTACAAACGCTAGCATATAAAATAATTACAAGGGTCTCAAATATCAAAAGCTTTTAGGTTTAATAATACAGGATAGTTAATCCACTTGTTTAGACAGAACATTGGTTCAAACGAGTGTGTGATGGGTTTCCAAAAGAGGGGTCTTTACAGACTCCGATCGAGGTCTATTAGATTCATTATTTTCATCCTTTTCCTCTTTAAATTGAGCCCACATGACTCCATAAAACCCTATAACGATCACCACTGCTCCAATAACACTGCCACCAAAATAATAATTAATGACCAATTTACTTGACCACTTAAGAGGGCTAATATAGTAGTACATTTAAAAATAAAAAATAAAAAAATTTGGAGAAAGTGTTTTGTGTTTGTGTGTAGATGCGTGTCATTTTTTTTTAAGAGGCCAATATTAATTTTTGATAATTAATAAGTAGATGCATGTCATTTCCATTGTTTTTGTCATACCCACATAAAGAATTTAAAATCAACCTGTCACATTATTAGCTTTCAATGCTTTGTATTGCTACTTCATCTACCACCTTTAAAAAAAAAAAAATCTTTCCCAAACTGTGCTAGACCTACCAATTTTTTCCACATCAATTTGCTAATAAAAATGTCTATGTACTTTGTAAACAAAATTGGAACCCATATTAATAGATGAAAGAAATTATTATAAGGGAATTTTCTTCAGCTGGTAAATAAAGTTGGGTAGCATAGGAAAGTGAAGCTCATTGTATGAGTTTTTGCTTGTAATTTTTTGTAACATAGTTATATCTAAGATATGGTGTATATATAGGAAAGTTTTAAAATTAAAATATTTTTACTTTATTAAAATGTAGATTGTCATTAAAAATATTATCATTAATAGTTTATTTTTAGAAAAAATATTTTTAAATTTTCACTAAAAATATACTTTTAATGATAATTTTTATTTTAATAAAATGAAAATATATTTATTGTAATATTATATATATATATATATATATATATATACACCAAAATTGCTACAGCAGACGACGTTGTCCACTAGCCATCTGATGTGTGCGATCTGCGCGATTCACGCATCAGACAGTTGCTTTGACTGTCCCCCACTAAAAAAAAAAACAGTTATATCTTACCTTCCAACATGAAGAGTCTCACCAAGGAAGATGGTAGCCAATAAGGAAGCTATGGCAATCTCCAAAGGTGTAAACATGGACACAAACACAGGCCCTTTCATTTTTATGCACCATGAAATTGCAGTAAACATTCCCACACATCCACATATAGCCTGTAAAACAATGCAATTCAACAAACAAACCAGCAAATAAATAAATAAATAAATCTTTCAAATTCGCTTGTTTACCGAATATAAAATAGAAATGAGTTCAATATCAGGCTTCAACATCCATGCATTTGGATCTCTCTCTGCAAATAAAGAAAGTGCTGCACACTGGATTGCCCCAAAGAAGCAAAAGAAGGACACCATGGTTATCTGTGATGGGTATTCTTTGAGAATTGCTGCCTTCAGGAAATGCAGAGCAAAGAAAAATAAGTTCCAACTTTGAACCAAAGTTTTTGAATGGTAAAAAAAAAAAAAAGAAAGCTCAAAGAAAGAAAGATTGTATTGCAAGGAATTGAAAACCTGAGCGGTATTGCTTATTGCATATGATAAACTACTGATTACAAGGAAAAGGCCTCCAATTGTCCAGTTATTTGAAGTTGTCTTCGACATGGTGGATAAGAAAAATGGTTTTGATGGAGAGTTTTTTTCAGTTGATGGAACGTGAAGTGTTCTCGAAATTGGAGGACCTTTGTAAAGGGTGACAATCATTGCTCCTGATATTGATACCAGAGTCCCCATCACTTTCATCTGGCTTCTTGAGCTTCTCAGATCCAACTTTTCCATTCTACAACAACCAAAGTTACAATCTTAAGCTTCTTAAAACTTGTTTTCTTTACTTCTGGTTCAATGATATTCATCATCCATCCAATTTAGGTCATATTTGGCATAATTTTTGCTTCTATTTCTTCAGAAGTGGTTCCTGAAAAATCACTCATTGTTGGCTTTGGTTTAAAGCTCTTTTAGAGGCCTAAAATACTATTAAAAAATTGTCCAAAACTCATAGAAAGAGTTTTGAGCCTTAAAAGCTGCTTCTAGCTTCTCATAATCTATGCTAAATAGGGCTTAAGTCTTTAATAGTGACAATTTTTCTTTGGAAATTTAGCCATATATTAGATATAGAATTATAGATTATAAGATTAATTGTTATGCTTCTAGCCCTTCAATGAATGAAGGCCTGGGACTTGTCACAGAGGAAAGTAAGAGAACCTGAAAATGACAGCAAGTGAGAATGTGAAAGCTGGAACCAAGTTGGTAATGGCAGATGCAAGTGTAGGAGAGCTATAGTTTACACCAGTAAATGCACAATTCTGCATCATAGTTATCCTGCAAGAACCCAATTAAGATAACAATTTTCCTTTTCCTTTTACAAAAAAATAAAAATAAAAAAAATAAAAAAATGAATTCACTGTTGATCAAGAAGTGGAACTCTTAAAAATGCAATAGCATACCCAGCAAGGCTAAGGAGGAAGAATTTACAGAGGATAGAGAAAGTGAGTGGTGGTCTCCTTTTTCTGCACATTAAAAAAGAAAAAACACTTTTAAAACATGGGTTTGGATGATCATCAAGAAATCAATAGGTAGATGGAAAGAAAGCGAAAACCTCTCGATGATGAAAGAAGATGGGAGGAGAATGAGACTGGCAAGAGCATTTGAGTAGACAACAAAGACAAAGTGACTCATTCCTCTTGACATGGCTGCTTTGCTCAGTGTTGTCAAACCAACATCCAGGCATTGCACTACCACCATGACTGCAAATGGCAGAAACTTAACTAAGAAGGACTCAGTTCCCATTTCTCTGACTATCTATTTCTCACCCCACAAATGTTAGTGGCAATTGGATTACCTGCTAAAAACCAGCAATTTCTTTAGTCTTTTCATTATCTTTATAAAGAGAAAGCCAAGTTCAACAGTAAAATAGACTACACTTGAACATGTTATTATCTACATCATCATCCCAACCCTCCTCTGTAAATGGGAAACGATGGTAATGGGGTTATTAGTAAAAGGCTTAGTCTTAATTGTTTTTAGTATAAGCCTTGTATATGTGATATATGTTCAACTTGGCCATATCATGAGTTTTGAACTCAATATTTTTCGGACTTTTCCCTTTTGATATTATGTTAAATTACTACTGATTCCAAAAGTTTATGTTGTTAAGAAGTAGATCATCATATTTTTTTTATATTTATCTCTAACACTATGAATCTGCTAAAACCCAAAAAACAAAATTAAAGTGTAAGCTCATACACACTTAAATGATGTAACTAAGTTCATTTACCTTTTATGAGACCTCAATATATCATTATGGTTTGTCAATCATATAAAAAAAAAAAGTTATTATTATTTAAAGTCCCTAAACTATTTCGTATTTTACATTTTCATTCTAAAACTTTTTTTTTTCTCACTTTAATTTTTAAACTCATATTGTCGTATTATCGTAAGTCATTTTTTAAGTTTCCGTTCATTTAAATCGTTAAAAAACACCTGCATTACACGTGAAATCAATTTTAAAGGTAAAATTATAATTTTAGAATTTTTTATCACTATAGGTCCCTAAACTATATCGCGATTTCATTTTTGTCCTAAAAAATTTTTTTCACACTTTAATTTTCAAATATATATTTTTCAGAAAAGCTTACACATGAAGTTCACGTTGACACCTCTCTTAATTTCACACTCTCTCCTCCACGCAAGATTATTATTTTCCTTTCTTTCTTTAGCTTCATTTACAGATATAAGAAATTTTTTTTTTATTAAAAATGTTTTGATTTTGAAAAAAAAATTGTAAAATATTTAATATGTGTTAAAAGTTAAAATTGAATAACTAAAATGTAGTGAATTTTGGTAGTTGATTGCATAAAATGATATTGTTTTAGTTTATGGCATTTAGTTTTAAAAAAATTAAAAAATAAAACGTCGTCATTTCGATGTAATCTATGACACGATGTTGTTTAAATATTTCTCATTTTTTTTTGAAGATCAAAACCCTTTTGATAATTTTTTTTTGTATCTGCAAATGAAGTTAGAGAAAGAAAAAAATAATAATAAACTTGCGTGGAGGAGAGAGAGGCGTCAGCGTGAATATCATGTATAAGTTTTTCTGAATTAAATATATATTTGAATATCAAAGTGTAAAAAAAATGTTAGGATCAAAGTGTAAATCACGATATAATTTAAGAACCTAAAATGATAAAAAATTCTAAAATTATAATTTTATTTTTAAAATTGACTTCACGTGCATTGCATATGTCTTTTAACAGTTTAAATGGTCAAAAACTTCACAAAGGACTTATAGTGATACGATAATATGAGTTTGAGAATCAAAATTAAAAAAAAAAAATTAAAACGAAAATGTAAAACATAAATATAATTTAAGAACTTTTAGTAATAATAATTCATAAAAAAAATAATGGTATTAAAAAAAAATTTCAGAGAGATATAACAAGATACAGACAAGTACTTTTTGGCTAATTTTAAGCAGCGAACAAGATCCTTTTATTGTTGAAACCCTGAAAGGCATAAGATCTAGTTTTGCAAATGAGTTAAATTCGATTGGCCAGAACTGCAGGCGAGGGTGGGGGAAAATTTTACTCGCAATCTTTATGCAAGAAAGTGGTACTTTTTGTTCACTTTAATGAAATCTTGAATTCCTGTCTTTTAATGTCCTTCCATGATCTTATCCACCTATATGGTTTAAAACCCCTAAAATTACAAAAAAAAATCTGCTACTGTGTAGAAAAAGAAAATGCATTTTTATATATGTGATAATCAGAAAAGGCCTGAAATATCATGTACTATATAATATGTTTCATTAGCACATTTCTCACATATTTATTATGAATTTCACCACTTTTGGTACAAAGTTCAAACATTTGTATGGTTTTCCAAAAGAGGGGACTTCTACAAGTATGAACATTGAAGCCTATCAACTTTGTCCATTTCATCCTTTTCTTCCTTCACTTGTGCCCATATTACTCCATAAAAACCTATAAGGATTGCCACTTCTACAGCAACACTGCCAGTAAAAAAAAAAAAACAGGTCAAGCACTTCACTAAGGTTATTAGAATTTTCATGGGGAAGCAAAACTTTGATTGGCAGATGCAAGTCATTTCATCATTTGCCATCTAACCAAGAAAAATATTTAAACCAACCTATCAAATCTATATAACTTTTAATGCTCCATATATTGTTTGACAACCCATATCTTTTCACTTTTAACTTTGTTGTGTAGCAATTGTATTTATAGCTTCCATTATTTTGTCATTATTTGCAATAACTTTATTAGACTTGCACCAATAGCTTCACAACAACTAGTTGATTTTTAAAAATACTAGAATTAGGATTGGTTGTATTTATTTTGACTTCTATTTTATGTGGTCCTTAATGCCCACATTTTCGACCTTGCACAGCCACATTAATATGTAAGTGAGAGTACAGATATCAGTTGGAGTTGTTACCAGAGGATAGAGAAGGTGAGTGGTGGCCTTTTGTTTTTGCAAAAATAAAGAAGAAAAAGAAAAACACTTTTAAAAATGGGTTTTGTTTGATCTCCAAGAAGTCTAGATGAAAGTGAATGGTAGGAGGATGAGAGTGGCAAGAGCATTTGAGTAGATAAAAGAGACAGACTGATTTTCTCAGTGAGGTTGATTCTAAATCCAGCAACTGGAACACCACCATGATCATCAATGGCCTCAATGAGCAGCTTCAATCCCATCTGTCCCACTACTCTACTTCCACAACAATTCAATGGAATTGAATGTCCTGCTAAATGCAGTAACAATGTGGCAATGACTTTGGCTTAATCTAAAGAAGAAAAACAATAATGCAAAATTTTGTGACATTGCAGTTTGTGAAATGTTATCCTCCTTCTCACTAATACTCATTTATAAAATAAAATTTAAAATGCATATAATATAGTATCGGTCTGATAAGGGTTTGGTATATGAGCAAGCAAGATCTAAAACTATCTGGGACCTAATTTTCCTACATATTTCATGCTACTTCAAAATTTTCCATCCTTCTGAAAAGGAATACTTTTGTTAGAATACTATATTAGATCATTGAAATAAAAAAGAATAGGCTATGGTGGTATTCCTGCAAATCCACCTCAGATTACATAAAGAAAAATGATTGCATCAAACTCTTGATTATCTCCATGAACAGACCAAGTATTAGTTACGTTGATCATTCATTTTTTATTTTTTTATTTATGCTCATGAGATTCCATCGTTCAAGTTGGAGTTGAGCATAAATGTGTACTTCACATCAATTAATGCCAGGTAATTTCTGTTTTACATTCTGAGTTGTAATTACATGAACTTAGATATTGTTCAGGTAAACAAAAACAAAAAAATGTTTTTTGAATGAGACTTTTTTTTTTTTACCGGGGAGTGGGAATTTGAACTTAGGATAATTGTTTGAGGAAAGCTATTTTACCGTCCCGAAGGGATGATACACTACTCTCTATGTTGAAAAAGGTAGGAACATACGAGTAGCCTCTGCAATTTTTATTTTATTTTTCATATAAATTAAGGTTGCTGTTATTCATTTGTGTTTCAGTTTTAGTGTACATGTGATTTCCATGAAACTACCAAAACATGGAAAACTAGAAACAAGAATTTGACAATATTTCTTTACCATTACAATTTTATGCTAAAAACAATTTCCACATGTTTCTTATGTATCCTTTTGAAGAAATGAAAAAGAAAAAAAAAAAAAAAAATTAATAACACCTATCCATCTTTGTAGTCTATAAATTTCTTGTATTCGTTTCACCAACCATCATTTATAGCTTTCATTTTCTGTCTTGTGTAAATATCTCCTCCCCATACAGTAACAAGAACAAATTTGACACACAGAACAAATATACAAGGGGTAGCTAGCTACTAACATAATTTCATTACTAGGACGATTTTGATTCCATGAATAATCCCTATTTATCATTCAACCAACATGAACAATCCCTATTTATCATTTTCATTTCCTGAACAAAATCTGATTATTTGCTGCATAAATACATCAAGAGGTGCTTCAAATATCATGTTTTTAGATTCCATACAAAACCTCTGAACTTTTAAGCTTATTTAAGGATGAGTTTCATCACAATTGTTCAAACAGGTGTTTGGCTTTCCAACAGAGGGGTCTTTTGCAAGGATGATGCTTGCAGTCTATCAACTTCATGGGTTTCACTCTTTTCCCTGTTCCGTTGTGCCCACATTACACCATAAAAGCCTATCACAATTACCACTGCTCCAATAACACTGCAAGGACACAAAAAAAAGAAAAAAGAAAAAAAAAAGGGTGGGTCAGTTTATGATCACCATTTCTGTGTCAACTACTCTTCTAATATTCTCTCATTGGCATCATGATTCTTGAAAAAAGCTGGTTTATACTTTAGTTTCTTTTTATCTTGAACTTTCTCTGCAGATGCAAATTATGGTTGAGTATCTAAAATCTAGAGGATGCATATTTGACAAATCACATATGAATTTCATCTGCATGAAACTGCTAAACATGTTAAATTATAAATTAGGATATTGTCAATTCTGTTTCCTTTTATCATATTTCTTTGCCAAAATCAATTCCCACATGTTACCTACCCATTGAAGAAACGAATTCAAATTAGACTTATCATCTTTATAGTTTTTAATGCCATATATTTGTTTCGCTGACCATCTTAAAAACTAAATTTTTTTTTTTTTGGCTTTTAGCAAAATTATCTGATACTGCTAAGAAAAAATGAGGATGAAAATATACATATAGTAATTCTATCATCATAGATTTTCTGTCCAGGATTCGTCTGGGCAACGCGTAACTAACGTTGGATAGATGTGTAAATTTTTTATCATGCCCATCCAACATTGGATAGGTATCGTCCTGGACGAATCCCAGACATAAAATTCCTGATGAAAGAAAAATCATATATATATATATATATATATAGAGAGAGAGAGAGAGAGAGACCTTCCAACATGAAGAGTGTCACCTAAAAATATTCCACTGAATAAAGCAGCAATAGCAATCCCCAAAGGTGTAAACATGGCCACAAACAATGGCCCTTTCTTCTGAATGCACCACATTTGCACTGAAAATGTTAATACACTTCCAGCGATAGCCTGTGAAAATTACTGCAGAATATAAGCACTTTGTGACAGTAAATGAAAATTAGCAAATGAATAGACTCATAGAATAAACACCCAAAATGGGAATAATACAACGAAAACTTTATTCAATATGCTTACTGAATAGAAAACAGAGACAAGCTCAACATCAGGTGTCAGTCTCCAGGCGTTTGGATCTCTTACAACTACAAAAGAAAATGCTGCACATTGAATGGTACCAAAGAGGCAATAGAAGGAGACCACAGTCATCTCTGATGGGTAGTTTTTAAGAATTGCTGCCTTGAGATGTGTGAACAAAAACCAGATCAGTTCTCAGAAAAGTTTTGAATGAATAACTTTACCAAATAGTCTGTTACATGCATTTTACCTGAGAAATAATGGATACAGAATTAGAAAAACCAGCAATTACAAGGAAAAGGCCTCCTATGACCCAATTATTTGTTGTTGCCAACATTGTTGATAATGATGATTTTAATGGGTGACTGTTTTCAGTGGATGAATCTGGCAAGGTTCCAATTGTGGGTCCTTTGTAAAAGATGATAATCAATGCTCCTGAAATTGAAACCAAGGTGCCCAGAATTTTGATCTGGAATTTGGAGTTTCTCAATTCCAAATTTTCCATTCTGAAAAAAAGAAACAAAAGCATATTTACAGTGTTTAATTAGTAGGTTATTTTCTTCAGTCCAGATTCAGTGCTAAATATTTTTTTTCAAGATTGTAAAATATCCACCACCAATCTCAGTTACTTGAGTTTCCCAAAAAAGAAAAAAAGACATTTAATTGAATCCCAAAACATAAATCATCAATAAAAGTTTTGGGTTGAAAGCATGGGAAAGTCCCATCTTTCTCTTTCTCACTAGTCACTGTGACTATGAAAGTGTGGAAATAGAACCTGAAGATTATAGCAAGCAAGAAAGTGAAAGCTGGAATCAAGTTGCTCAAAGCAGATGCAAGAGTAGGAGAGCTATAGTTCACACCAGTAAATACACAGTTCTGCATTACAGTTATCCTGCAAAACCCATCAAGCTTTACAAATTTTGATATAACAAAAGAAATGGCACAAAACATAAAAAGAAAAGAAAAAGCAAAGCTTACTTTTCCTGATCCAAAAGTGCAAAATCACATACCCACAAAGGCTAAGGAGGAAGAATTTACAGAGGAGAGAGAAAGTGAGTGGTGGTCTCTTCTTCCTGTACATAAAGAAGAAAAGAGAAACACTTTTCTAAAACAAAGGATTTGTTGGTCATCAAGAAATCAACAGAGGAGATGATGCGAAGTGAGAAAACAAAAAACCTTTCAAAGATGAGAGCATAGGGAAGAAGAATGAGAGTGGCAAGAGCATTTGAGTAGACAACAAAGACAAATCGACTCATTCCTTTGGACATGGCTGCTTTGCTGATTGTCGTCAACCCAACATCAAGGATCTGTATAACCACCATGGCTACTATTGGTACCAACTCCGCCAACCATGGTTTCAAAGCCATTTTTTCTCTGCCTTACTTTCTCTTTCCCAAATTGCAGGGGTTTGGGAAGCCTGAAAAACACAGTGAATTTATGGTCTTGTCTCTTGTCATTGGCTGAATAAAGATCCAAGTCAACAACAACAACAACAACAGACTAAAAGACAAGAACTGAGTTAATGCTTGATAATGATTAATGAATAATAAATCCTCCTAATAATAATAATGATAATAATATATACTATTTTATCAGTTAATTTTTTCTTTGGTTAGATTTTCTTGAAAAAATAATAAAAGGGAATTATGTTTTTTTTTTTTTTCACTAAAGAAAGCAAAAAATTAGCTTGTGATTAGTTATTAAAAATAAAAAAATAAAAATTTAGCTTGTAATTTGTTTTTTGGCTTTGTTTATTATTAGTTTTTCATAATAATATTAGAGCTACACCTAATCACCACAATATTTATTAATTATATAGTATTATTATTCAATTAATTTATATTTAATTACATTTATATTTTTTAAAATTCAGTTATCTATATTTAAGCTAGTAATTCACCAAAAAAAATTACAAAGAANAAAAAAAAAAAAAAAAAAAAGGAAGAAGAAAATACTTTTTATTTTCTGGTTAAAAAAAGCACCTACTTATTCAAAGTTTGGAATATGAAACGAAATACTATTATTTCCAATATCATTAATATTACCATCATTAGTGTAGCGGAGGATTTCAATGGATATAATAAGTCCAAAAATTCCATCCTATTTTGACCATAAAAATATTATTTGTCACTTTTATTAATAAATTACCAGTAAAATTTATATATTTTATAGAATTTTAAAAACATTTAACATTGAAAAATTTACTTTTTTAAGTTTATTTTTTATTAAAAATTTTATATTAAAAAATAAATTTAAATTTTTTTAATTAAAATTATTATAAATTCCAGTTCGATAATAATCATCGGTGATAAATAGTAAAATTCATCTTTACTATTCTATTATATTATATGTATTTTTTAAAAAAATTTTTGTATTGATTTTTATGCATTGAAGTGTTTTTTTGAAAAGAACCAACAATTAGCAAAAAAAAATGAGTATTTCCTAAAAGCCACCACATCTAATTCCAAATATAGATAGTGACAAACAAAAATAAAGTATTTTTTCCCGTATATTTGAAGTATATATACAACATTATTCAAAACGGGTCGGTACGTTCGGTTAGAACCCAACATCATAACCCATAAGTCAAACTTGGACCATCCAATCCATACGTATTCCAATTTAATATCACTTTTTCTGTGTCAGTTTAATTCCCAAATTACCCGCTCCTCCTTCCTTGTTCTTGATTTTTTTTCCTTAAGGAATCCCCAAAACACCCAATTCGTGAATTTTGGGGGTACCCATTTTCTCTACTCGTTATATATTATATATCACAGAGAAATACATATATATATATATATATATTATTAGATGGAGAAGATGGGTAGTGCTGAGCCCAATTTCGAGGAGTTCTTTGAGGAGAAGAAGCGGGTTAGGAACCCTCTTGTCCCAGTTGGTAATTCCGATTTCGAGTTCTCAACTTTTCCATTTTTATTTTTTATTTTTTTTGCTGAATACTTTTTTTTCCCGTTGAATTCAATGTTTTTAATTTGATTGCATATGCATATGATATGTTAAAGTTTTAAATTTTTAGAATTTTAATGACATAGAATCTGAGTTTTTTTTTTTTTTTTTTTTTTTTTAAGTTGAGATTTATGATTGGTATTTCAAAAAAGTGTTTATGTGAATAATGGGAAATGTTATGTTTAGCTGTGAAATTTTGAGAATTTCTACTGAATAGTGAATATAACAGCTTGTATAATTGGAGGGAGGATATATTTTTTAAGAGCTTAGCAATTGGATTTTAGGAATTTGGGGGTCACTAGTTTTGGGAGATGAATTTAGTGGTTTATTTAAAAATTGGAAGCTATATTTATCTTAATTTGAATCATAAAGCATTTAAACTATGGGATGGTTTAGTCTGGATATTGGCAAGTCTTGCACGATTTGGTTGATATTACTGGACAATGTGGACATATTTAATATATATTATTTTATAATTTTAGATTTAATAAATCTTTATTTTATTTTTTACTTGTTAAAATGGGTACTTCTTGGGGTGTAGGTTTTTTAGTTCATTTAATTTAGTATAAAGCTCTAGTATGCCTGTAGCCACCAATGTGTACTAACTATAACTGTGAGTAGTACATACGATTTTCAAAATAACCCAAACAATGTTAATGGTAACTGGTAAGCAGATTTTTACTAGTTTTTGATCCCTTTTACTAGTTTTTTCATGTATCAGTTTGATGGTTATATGTCTGCTAATGTGAATTTAGGTGTGGAACCACTACCAATTTTGGTACCCTAGGGCGACGCTTAATATGGTAGTGGAAGATAATTAGTTTTAATAGAGAATACGAGAAAACTCATCACTCTGTTTTTGTTATTATTTGTTATGCTCTGGGAAGAACTTAAGAACATTGTTCATATCTTGCAGAAGTTTTGTGTAGAAAGGTGGTGGTGTCAAAATAGTTATGTGTGAAAAGGTATGTGTTTCAATGAGCTCGAGGCAGCTTTTCGATTTTGGCAAGAGAAGCCTTTTTCTATATTTACGGATGACCTAATCCTTAAGGACAATGATCTGGAATTGAGAGCTCAAGGAAACGGCTTTTTTCAGTTTCATTAAGCGGAGCACTTGTGAGTCGGGCTGGATGGTGAAACTTTAGGCAGTTGCATGGTGTGGAAATGTTTTGGCATTTTCAAATATATTCCATACTATGATTATTGTTGCTTGAGTATAATATCCTAAACAAATGCGAGATGGCTCCGAGTATGCATTCATAGCATTTCTTATGTAACCCCATGCCAGCTGTAGTCTTGTATAATATAGCGATTTTTTCCTGGAATTAGAATGCAAGAAAGTAGTTTGAAACTGTATTCTTGATTGTAATTAATCAACGCTATCTATTTACCTTATAATGTTCTATTCATTTAGGTTTATTGTAAGAAGTAGTTACATTTGCGAAGTTCAAATGCTATTTCGATCACCATATCAAACTCACTTGGGTACTAGCAGATGTGGTAATTGTGATTATTACTTTTTATAAATTTGAGATCAAAGCTTTGTGGTCAAGTTTGTGGCTTGGGGAAGCGTTAAGATGCATCAAGATTTTAGTTTTCCACGAAGTTTTCAGCTCGAAAGGAGTAGGTTAAATTGTAGTTTAAAAGGGAGTGGAAATGAGTTAAAATCTTTGTTTCTTTCTGTTTAGTGCCTTGTGAGGCTTCATAGCTCCTGCTAGATTGATAATTAAGAAATAGATGGTGTCAAATTGTTTTGCCATTTGCACTGAGGTGCTGATTTGCTGAGATCTAGAGCCTTACGTCTGTTATTATAATGCTTATTACTATATGTGTATTGAATCCTTAACATTTCTGTCTTTGGTTCCACTGAATACTGCTACTCATGCTAATGGTTTTATTGTCTTTGAAGGCAAATGGGTTGATTTTATTGGTTAAAAAGGATATTGTCTTTGAACTCCTTTTGTGATTCCACTTCAGGAGCACTTATGACTGCTGGAGTGCTCACGGCCGGTTTAATCAGTTTCAGGAGAGGCAATTCTCAGTTGGGTCAGGTGCTAATGAGAGCTCGTGTGGTTGTCCAAGGTGCTACAGTGGCGCTTATGGTCGGCACTGCTTACTACTATGGAGATACTCCATGGAAATCAAAGTAGATCCAGGACAAAGCTTTCGTTGCGTATCAAGCTAAACATAATTACAAATGGCGGTTTTAGCCAATGCAGGATCATGGTCTTTGTCAGCAATATCCAATATTACTTGTTGCAATTTCAATTTTAGCAAATTTACAGAGTTTGTACTACTATATGTTGGATTGTTTTGGCAAGCTAAATAAATAACATCTTTCTAGCTCTCTCTGCATGGTCTGTTGGTTTGTATGCTTTCATTTTTCTCCTGATGAGGAGGTGTCTTTTAACTGATAATTTTATTATTATTATTTTTAACATTTTATGTATTGATCACTAAAAAAAAAAGAATAAAAAAAAAGAATAATTATTCAAGATTTATACGTGAACTGCTAGTCTATGAAACTAGAATGTCATATTTTCAATAACCTAAGTTTTAATCAAAAAACCGCAACTACAAGTTTCAGAGGTTTAAGAAAAAAAATAAATATATCATATATAGAACAGTTTTTTTTTTTTTTTTTTTGTTGGTAAAATATATATAGAACAGTTACATAAATGATGCAGAACAAATTTACCAAAAAAAAAATGATGCAGAACAACAAGCCAATCTTGCTCGATAAGCGAGCCGGCTTATCATGTTTACCAATGTTTGTTTTGTCTGTTTAATGACCACTGTGGATAAAAAAATCAATAATATTCATAAAATTTTATAAAAAATTTATTTTTTCTTGACATAAAAAAAATATTTACTTTTTAAAAATTATAGATATAATTTTTATCAAAATTTTTAATATTTTTTTTTTAATAAAATTCCAGTCCGTTCCTTGATTTGGGATATACCACCTTCAACATTCACCTTAATTGCACCTTTCTCTCAGCCGAATTAGAGCAATCTAGCCATATGATTCAAGAGCATTAAAGCAGTCTCTGGTGGAGAACCATGAAGCACTCGATTTCAATTGTTCCTTAAGCCCCAACAAATATAGGCAAATCGATCCCTCTCAAAACCAGAAAGGAGAGAAAAGGCATGCCTACATAAGTCGGCATGAGAGAAGTATCTGGATTCCAGCCAAACTACTAGGATTCTTAATGAGTCGCCGGCATTGTTTGGCTAAGAGAGCTCTGTTGAAGTCCTTTAAATCTCTGAAACCGAGCCTTCCATTCTCTTTGGGTTGGCATAGATGAGACCATTTAAGCCAATGGATATCTTTGATTAACTATTTTGGTAAGCGAAAGCAACCCACCGTGTAAGTCGGTATGGACTGGATTGCTGCTTTCAGTAGGACATCTTTGCCACCCCTAGACAACACCTATTCCTTCCAACCTTGCAATTTGGCCCACATACAATCCTTGAATAAAGTGAAATGAGCTGTCTTATTACGACCAATTACTTTTGTTGGCCAACAGAATTAGAAGCATGAAACAACTCTTTAATTGTAAACTGGCTCGGCATAGGTGTGTTCATACACACGCAGCACATTCAAAATGTTAAAACATTCGAGTTCATTGGCTCGTTGCGAAAATTATGCTATCATCAGCAAAGAATAAAAATGAAATCAGAGGTTAATCAGTAAAAATTAAACAATTAACAGGCAGAAAAATTATAGAAAATAAGTGAGAAGGAAAAAAATTGAAGAAATATAACAAAAATATTTCATTTATAATTTTCAAGAATTGAATAAAGTCCAATTCCCACGCCTAGTGTTGAAAATGAAATTCAAGCCATGCCAAGAATTATGATCAATTTATTGAAATCATTGCTATGGCCCCATTATGTTGCCATAATGTGTACATTTCATCTTCGATTTGAGGCTGTGACTCTTTATCTTTTTAGAAAACTCCCATTTTTTTATTTTTATTTTCCTTTTTAAAGGGGAAAAAATTATATTTGTAAATGCCTAAATGGTGATAATATTTATAATTTAGAGTGAAATTGTAACAAAAACCTGTGTTTAACCCTTAAAAAGTTTTGACAAATATTTTTAACAAATCATCCTTACCATTAAAATTGAATGAAGTTAGTCTAATAGCATATAAACTGTTAACTTTCAAAAATATTGAAGAGCTAATTCCCTTCACTTCTCTTGATGACTTAAATACAATTTTATTCTTTTAGTTTTAAAAACATCATCAATCTTCTTTAAAATTTTAAATAGTTATTATTTTTCTATTTTATTATTTCATTCACACCTCTCAAAATAATTTTATCTATGTTTTTTAAGTTATAAAAGTATGAGTTGTAATTTTTAAATACTAAAGCATTGAATGAAAATTAGTATAAATTTGAGGAAGTTCAGATGAAATATTTTCATTATTTAAATTTGAATTAATATTTAATTGATAATAAAACGTCAATCCACCATTAAATTAACAAACATTTGATTTGAACATGTTTATATTTCCTATTCCCTTATTTTTAACCTTTTTTTTCTTAATTTTAATTTCATTATTTAATTAGAAAGTAAAGTCATAGCATAAATATATTTGGTAAATAACTTTCATTGTGTAAATAAATAAATAATATATTAGGTACATAACTAATTAAAATTTAACATCCAAAAAATAACGATAAAAATTTATGAAAATTATTTTCAAAGAACAAATAAAAATGTGAAAAAGTGAAAAAATCACAATTAATCACCACTAAGACCACCGCAAAGCTTGGTTGCTAGTTGCCACGTCGCTACACTATTATTTCAACACGTGCTTCATTCAAGCGACATTCACATTTCACCCCCTCTCTCTCTCTCTCTCTCTAGCTTCTCCATTCAGTTTCTTTTTCCCTTATTTCATTTTCTGTTTGTTTCTCGAGAATTTCTTATCAGATTAGTCTTGGCCCGCTCGACCTCTTAAAGGCTTTAAAATTTTAGTGCTTGTTGTAAGGTACCACTTTAATTTTTTTTTTTCTTTTGCATTTCTCCTTTATTAGCAATCAAACATTAACAAAATTTTAATGATCAGAATAAAGAGAAAAGAACAATTTTATTTTCGTTGTACTTTAATTAGCTGGGTTGGGTATTAGATCTTAATAAGTTTGCAGTTTATCTGTACAATGTTAGACTTCATGGAGATTTTTGAGTGACTTTTTTGATATATATATATATATATATATGTTTTCCATTTTTCTTTTTCTTTTTTTTGTTTTTAAATTATGTTAACAATGTTTCAATCTGGACTGCTGAAGAGAAGGTTAAAAAAGAAAGAACAGAATTTGGGATCTTAAACATATTCGGGTTTGAACTAGCTGTTGTAAAATGATTGAAAAAAAGCTTAGAATTTTGTTGTTCTTCATCTTTAGAAAGCGCTAGATTGTGGACAATATACTGTGTATGTTTCCTTGTTCATACTTCGATTCCAATGAGACCCTTGAATTGTTATTGAGGAAAGTATAGATTGTTCCACATATTTACTCTTTCAGTATTAATCTGGATACTTGTAAGATTTTGGCATTTGCAAATCATAAATATGTAGCCTGGGTGTCGTTTCTTAACGTGTTCAGTTTTTGTTTTTTCTTCTATATTGTGTGTAATTTGCTTACTTTAATTGTTTGTTAGTATTAGTGGTAGTTATATTTTGTTAGATATATCAATTAACTACAAATGTGAAAGGAAGAAAAAAACAAAAACTAAAAACCAACAAAAATTTAAATTGTGTTTCATTTGGTGTTTAGGTTTTTCTTCCTCCTTAGATTTATAGTTAATTGAGATGACTAACAGCCACTAACTAACACTAACAAACCATTAAAGTAAGCAAACTACACTCAAATTAGTAGGAAAAAAAGAAAAAACAAAAACTTAACTCGTTAACAAACAGCACCTTGGTAATTATATTTCTTTGTGATACAGTGAACAAACTTTTTCTGGTCTATTATCATTGTGAAAAAGAAGAAGTAAAACTTCAGTCAAAGTAGCACTTTATAAATTATGAGGGTCATCCCGGTTCTTATAGTTGATGATATGTTTCAATATGTTATTGTATTTAGGCAACACAGAGTCATTTTGGTTTTTCTAATTGTATTCATACTTCTCTAGTAGTCGCTATGTGTTTCTTCGCAATTTTAAGGTTTTGGAACTGGCTTGTTGTGTTTGAACTAGCCTTTTTGTCTCAAAGAGGAAGTTAT
Source organism: Ochetophila trinervis (assembly GCA_003254975.1). Classification (NCBI taxonomy): domain Eukaryota; kingdom Viridiplantae; phylum Streptophyta; class Magnoliopsida; order Rosales; family Rhamnaceae; genus Ochetophila; species Ochetophila trinervis. The sequence continues at coordinate 64,722 of QANX01006348.1, read as the reverse complement.
AGTCCTATCTTACTACTCTTGCCAGTGCGCCCTTTTAAAATAAAAGTGCATCCCCATAAAATCTGCATTTTCAACTTTATTTTAGGAGACAATTTTAGTTGCAACTATTGCATATGCATTTTGGACTTCCTGAGAAATTGAAGTTGTGTTTGTAGTAATTTGATTTTTTATGTTGCTTTTCAGATAAATACCTGATTTCATTGACAGTTGTGGGAGGTTTTGGAATCTAATTTATTTGGATCATCATGTCTTCCCCTAGTAAAAGGAGAGAGATGGATGTCATGAAGCTGTAAGTTGCTTAGTACCATTTCATCTCTGTATAATTTGGTAATTTATGCCATCGTTCTCACTGCATTGTTTTCTGCTTTTCACACTTAATTTGCATGCAATGTTGTTAATGAGATTAGATGGTAGATGCCAAAGAAAGCTTCATAATATGTTGAGTTTTCATCTAGATTTTTCAACTGCATTTATACATGTTAAGTTATGCGTAAATGATTTTTACTGTGTTCTTTCTTACACATTATGTTAATGTTATCCAGGATGATGAGTGATTACACTGTGGAGACAATAAATGACGGCCTCAATGAATTTAATGTGGAATTCCATGGTCCAAAAGAGAGTAGTGTCTTATTCTTATGCTAGTTCTTCTTTATTACACAGATTATGCAGAATTTGTGAGTGTTGATGTGCATGAATAGTCAACTACTAATGATATTATAAAAGATTACTCAATATTTTCCCTGTAAAACAGAATATGGATTTAATCCCTGGAATATACTTTCTTGGTAGGACGATTGGAACACTTGAGAAGCATTTTGTTCTTTAATACTTGATATTTGGTGAATTTGGTCTAGAATGGAGACAATTTAAGGATTTTTTTTTTGGGTGCTATTTTCACCACCTAGACTTACAGAGCAATGCTCCTGCTTTACTTGTAAAAATGTTTTGGAATTTTTACTTTTTGGTCTATGTTATTCTTTATCTTATGTGATTCTGGTGGTTGCAGGCCTTTATGAAGGTGGTGTTTGGAAGATCCGCGTTGAGCTACCTGATGCTTATCCATACAAGTCCCCTTCTATTGGGTTTGTAAACAAGATTTTCCACCCAAATGTTGATGAGCTGTGAGTATCTTGTACTTTCAAAAGCAAGATTTTCCTATCAACATTTACTATTAGAAATACAGATATACTGGCTATCAAATTCTTAGAAGTATGTGGCAATCACAACATGGTTGCTTCCCAGAATTTTCTAGTTAATCAGCTAGTAATTGTTAACATGGTCTGTTCTTTTGAATCTACTGCTAGTGATGACCATTGACTCTGGTCTCTGTTGAAAATTGCAGATCTGGTTCTGTCTGCTTAGATGTAATTAACCAATCATGGAGTCCAATGTTTGGTAATTATCAATTACTAATCCTTCTATGCCATTTATATAGGATTCTGCTGGTGTGAAAATTAATTGACTTGGGTTTTCTGGTTCTGCACTAGCAGATCTTTTAAATGTTTTTGAAGTTTTTCTACCACAACTCTTGCTTTATCCAAACCCTTCAGATCCACTGAATGGTGATGCTGCATCATTAATGATGAAGGACCGAAAGCTGTATGATCAAAAAGTAAAAGGTGAAAATTTTATATATTAAAATCAATTTATTTATCTGTACTCTATGTTTGTTCAGTTTATGTAGAAAAAAAAATGCCTACTTGATACTTGATGGTTTGAATGAACTGAACTTTCTAAACAATGACAGATAATTGAGAGATAGAGCCACAAATATGTAAGCGTGTGTGTGTGTGTGAGAGAGAGAGAGAGAGACTCAGCAAGATTAGTGGATTTAAGTATCTTCAGAAGGGTTGGTCCATGGTAAAATGTATTATTAGTCTGATTATGGTGTGTGAATCAAAGCCATGACACTATACATCATCCTTTTTCCAAGGCTGCGGACTACAAGGATTATTACCTGGATGTTATTCTCTACAGTTTCAACCCCCATTTTTCTTAAACTTAAAAATGTTCCCCACTATAAGTTAGCTCCACTCAAGGATGTTTTAACTAACCTTACATTTCTAACGTATTCTTCTAGTTCAACCTGTGTAAAGCAATATTAAAAATGCATAAAAATCCCATTAGAAATGTAAGAGACCTTACATTTCTTACAGGGCTTGTGTCGTTTTAGTAATGGTTAATTATATATATTTGTGTTCTGTTATTTGTGGATACAGAGTACTGTGAACGATATGCAAAGAAGGAGCATATTACCAACTCAATGCCTGAAGAGGATAGCGGCGACGATCACATTACCGACGAGGAAAGTGGTTCCAGTGATGATGATGATGATGAAGTTGCTGGACATGCAGATCCATAGTTTTTAACATCTGGGGCCTACTTTAGTTTTTGATATAAACCCCACTATTTATAGCAGCAGCAACAAAAATCCCATTACATGTTTTTCACCATTTAATTAGATATTTGTAGACTAAGTTTGATTTGCTTGTAAAATCAGACATTGATGCCTTCACCAAAAATCATTTAACACAAGGTATCAATTGGAAAAAAAAAAAAGATAAATAGAAAGGAACTCCTGGACATATTTTGTCATTTTTGTTTCATATTTTTCTATTATACATAATCTTAGGCCAGCCTACCTCACATTATTCCATTTGGATTCTCTGCTTTGTGAGACTACAAAATGATGAAAGTTGTATTTTGTCTCATTATGTGATGAAAGATTGACTATTGGGTATTTTTATATATAGTTTTTGTTAAAATATCACATCGTTCCATTTGGTCCTCTGTTTGTGTTGTGAAACTAGGTTAGCTGTTTCAGAAAGCCTAAGTGCAAATAAAAAAGCTTATTGAAAGAAAAAAAAATAGATTTGGATAACTGTTTTCTACAAGTAAAAGACATTTTGAGGGAGTTAGATTTAGAGATGGTTTTTTAAACCGATATATGAAAATGTGAATAGAGCACTGATATAAACAAAATAATTAAAATATTAGGTTCTTGTCACTTAGCCTCTGATGCCATTAAAGAGAAACTTTTGGAGGCTTTTGCCTTAATTAGTTTGTTCCATTGCGACTGGTTCAATTCATTCTTAGAAGTCAATCATTAGGAATGGTTTTTTAATCACAAGTAAGCAAGCGTGATATAATTCAATTTTCAACACAATGTGAAAGGTACTAAGTTTGCATTTTTTTTATTTTTATTTTTGTGTGGATCTTATTGAATACAAGCCTACTTCAAGGCCACAATGCCTAACTTAATTTATTATTATTATTATTAGAAAAGATGATTTATTAGATGCTCACAAATTTGCTTTTCGTTTGGTAGAGTTGTAGAGACCTTTTTTTTTTTTTTTTTTTNTTTTTTTTTTTTTTTTTTTTGTGAGACAGAAAGCTTAGATTTGTTAGAATATTATACAAACCCAAATTGAAATTATTTTCCATAGTTTTTATTGTCTTTTCCAGACCTACTTAACATGATTTGGAAATTTGTTAGTGGCTCAAATGTCCTAATTTCAAAAAGCCCCATCTATCAAGCTAGCAAGATCCTTACTCCATAGAGATCCACAGAGGTTTACAAATTAGCTTTTAGTATGTTGGAAAGTATAATACAACTGGGTATTTATGTTTCTCTGTTTTGGAGATAAATTTTATAATTAGGTTTGGGTTAAAGCTCTCTGATTTCTCGAAGGGCAAAGCAGGTTATTATATTTCAAGTCAATACATGAGTGTTCAACTAAATTCTAAAGATTCCACAATGGTCCAAAGAAAAACAAACTGTACTTTTCTTTCATGGAATTAATGCTGCATATTACTTTCCACCTCTTATGCTACAGATCTTAAGAATTCAATCATTTTAGTTCTTTTCTCTTTCAAATAAAGATTTTAAAATAAAAATTTGTGATGCTAATGCATTTACAAAATTTAGCGGCATTCAAACAGATGAAAGGAGCTTAAAACTATTTTATTCATTACTTAGCCATTGGTCTCTTTCATGTACAGTATTACTGTAAACAATATTAGTAGAAACTAGCAAAATATTGTTGGAAATACATGCAGAAGAACCAAATGCTAGGACTAATTCAAAGTGCCGGCATATATATATTTAATTCCATACAGTGTGATTATATCTCATTTGTGAAAAGCCCTTATAGACAATTGCTCATAGAATACCACCAAATCAATCTTCTTTAGCATCAGACAATTGGCATTTGTGAGCGATTTGAGCAACAACAACAACATCAGCATTCATTGCTTTTTTCTACTCGTTTTGCAATACCAATATACAAAACTCAGTACCTCATAAAGAGGAAAAAAAAATTATCAAATTCTAGAGCCATTTATTTTCCAAGCTTGTTATTTCACAAGAATGGAACGGTTTCCTATCTGGGTATTCCCCATTCTGATCATTCTCATTTTTCCAAAAGCCAGTTTAGAGGAAGAAGAGGTGAAAAGGGCTCTAATCCAGTTCATGGTTAAACTTTCACCAGGAAATGCAAGAACTAGGAGTTGGGGTTGGAACATTGATTCAGACCCATGCAAAGACAAATGGATTGGTGTAGTCTGCGATAAGAAGTCCAACTATGTAAGGAAAATAGTTCTTGAAACGCAGAATCTAAGTGGAGTTCTTGATGCCAAGCATCTTTGCATTGCAAAGTCTCTTACAGTGCTGAGCCTGACAGACAACAACATCACTGGTTTGATACCAGAAGATATTGGAAGCTGCAGATCTCTAACCCATTTGTATCTAAGTGGGAACCAATTCTCTGGTGACCTTCCTGAATCGCTTTCTCGGTTAAACAATCTGAGAAGAATGGATATATCCAACAACAACTTCTATGGTGAGCTTCCTGATCTGCAACTCATATCAGGTTTGATATCTTTCCTTGCTGAGAACAATCAGCTAGGAGGACAGATTCCGGATTTCGATTTCCTCAACTTGATGCTTTTCAATGTCTCCAACAACAACTTCAGTGGCCCAATTCCCGATGTCAAAGGCAGATTCAGTGCAGAAAGTTTCTTGGGAAATCCTAACTTGTGTGGCAAACCACTGATGAACAATTCCTGTTTACCAACTCCATCACCCTTACAAGCCAGGAAGAAATCCAAAAGTCCATCTGCTGGGAAGATTCTGACCTTCATGGGTTATGCAATTCTTGGCCTGATTGTTCTGCTTTTTGTTGTCTTCAAGTTTGTTATCAATAAAAAGAAGCCCAAAGAAAATTCAGAAGCTGGAAAGAAGAAGACTTTTGCAGCAGTGGGAAATAGCACTGCAATGCCTAGCACTATTAGTTCTTTTGAGTTGAAGAATGGTGGGCAGAGATCAGAATACTCATTCACATCCATCGAAAGTGGTAAAGCTCCAGCACTTACAGTTCTAACAAGCCCAGTGATGGGTTTGACATTTGAGGATTTGCTTCAAGCTCCAGCTGAGTTGCTTGGAAGAGGAAAACATGGAAGCCTCTTCAAAGTGATGTTTGACATTGGTGCTGTGCTGGCTGTGAAGAGGATCAAAGATTGGGGGATTTCAATGGAAGATTTCAAGAGGAGAATGACTAGGATAGAACAAGTGAAGCATCTGAATGTCTTGCAACCAGTTGCATTTTACAGTTCAAAACAAGAGAAGCTCTTGGTCTATGAATATCAGCAAAATGGCAGTCTCTTCCAGCTTCTACATGGTAAGCAGTATTTGTAAGTAATGGAAAATATGTTGGAGTTTCATAGTTGGATTCAAAGTGGTAGGCAGCTAAAAGTCATTAGCTTTCATGGTTGTACTTAGAAGTGTTTTCTAATCATAATTAGTTTGCTGTGTTAATAATTTGCAATGACAGGGTCTCAAAGTGGCCAAGTGTTTGACTGGGGAAGCAGACTAAGCGTAGCAGCTACCATTGCAGAAGCTATGTCCTTCATGCATGAGGAGCTCAGTGAAGATGGTATAGCTCATGGTAACTTAAAATCCATGAACATTTTGTTCAACAAGACTATGGATCCTTGCATAAGTGAATATGGTCTAATGGTGATAAATCAAGACCAGCAGTCTTCGGTTTCCCCAGGGAACAGCTTCAGAACAGAAGATTTAGAAGGAGATCAAGCTTTCAAGGTTGATATTTATGGTTTTGGTGTGATTCTTCTGGAGCTTCTGACAGGGAAGCTGGTTCAGGTAAATGGGTTTGATCTGCCTAGATGGGTCCAATCAGTGGTAAGAGAGGAATGGACTGTTGAAGTGTTTGATAGAGCCCTCATATGTGAAGGTGCAAGTGAAGAAAGGATGGTGAATTTGTTGCATATTGCTGTCAAGTGCATAAATCCTTGTCCAAATGAAAGGCCTGCCATGAGTAAAGTTTCGCAGATGATAAATGCAATAAAAGCAGAGGAAGAGAAATCCATTTCTTTTGATCCATGAAAAAAGCTTGTTACAATTGATGAAAGTTGTTTCCTGGATGGAAATATCTACATCTATAGTCAAAGTTTCTATTTGCTAATTTTTTTTTAATGTATATATATATGTTTCAATATACTTATATATTAATTATTTTATCAGAAAATCCTAGACAAATATTTATCGGCTATAAGTGCACAAATGCCTTGTGACATTATGCAAATTTTACAAATTACACCACAAATTTTACAAATACAAAAACAACAATTAACAAAAATATTTTTAAGAAATTCTTTCAAGTTAATTTATAAACACAAACAGAAGTTAATTTATCACAAGCAGCTTGGGATACCTTGTTTGTTTTTGTATTAGTAGGCTTGGCGTGTATATAACCACTGAAAATACATCAATATATCATGGTTCGATCAAGTTCAGTTGGATCAAATTTGTAGTGAAATTCTGGTTGGATCAAGCTTGGTTGGATCAGATTTGGGTGAATTCTCTCATCATTGTTTTAGTGTTTATTTGCTTAAATTAGTGAGTAGTTAATTTTGAGTTTTTATTATTGAGTAAAATCTGTGAGTATATAAGAGGGATTAGTATCGGGGTATGGGCATCGAAAATAAAATACAAGCTTTGGTTTCATTTTTAATGTCTATATAGGTGTTTTATAAACAAGGAAACAAATCACACAAAGAAGATATCTCAATTCACACAATTAATAAATAACCAAATAGAAGCTAAACAAGGAAATCCAAAATTATAGATGGTAAAGATTGCGATAAAGCTGATGCTATTGCAGTAACATTGAAAATTGTTGCGCATTGCTATAGTAAGCCGCTTCCTAACCGGACGATTAGAGCATCTCCAATGGAAAATGTGGATTGCTATATATGTGGTATAGAAATAGATACTGTCTAAATTTATGTGGCATCAATGCACATTCAATTTAAAAATTATTCTTTAATGGTAACGTGCACAAATACTATTTATGATTATTAATTAATTATATTTTTATTAAATATTTTTAATTTTTGAACAAATTAAATTTTTAAAGTAAATTTTACTTTTTAGAAAACTTGACAATGTCTGACAAAGTTTCTAAAATTAGACATTCTTTTTTATAATGTCTAGGTCACGTCAGCTTAATATTCATTTTAGACATTACCATTAGAATATATTTTTTTAAAATAATGTCTATATTTATTTATGTAACATGTTAATTTTAACAATTCACGTTCCATTAGAAATGCTCTTAGAAATTTAATTTCAGACTGCTAAATCTGATTTAAACTTAAGATTTCAGGCATGTTTATATTGAATTTTTTTGGGCTAGAAATTAGACCGAGCTGAGCCAGATAAATGTTTCCAAATTTTATAATTTAGTGTTCAACTCTGAGCTTCCAGTCTAAAATATAAACTGAATTTTTAAAAATTAATTTTTTTTAATTTTATAATTTGATTTAAATATTTTTTTAAATATATTTAATAATAAAATAATTTATAATATATATATATAGAAAATATAAAAATACAATTTTAAAAAATTATATTTTTTTATAAATCAAATAAAATAAAAGAATTATAAAATTATTTGAACTTCAAATCGGCAGGTAACCAATGAATCTAGTTTTGGACTGAATTTATATTAAAAAATTAAAATTCAAGTTCAATCTCAAAAAATTGAGCAGATCTGGCCTCAAACTAAATTTGAGCCAATATTTTTCTTACAGATTCATCATATTTTGAATCTCCTAAGTTTTTTTACATTTTTATACTCGACTCCACGATCGCGGTCCAAATAGGACAGTATGGGCTCACTAACTAATTCATATTTAATAACCATATTTAATTATTAATTATTATATTCTATGGTTGTCAAAACTTGGACACATCATTATTATATTTTATTATTTATATCAAAATTTTCTAAATAAAACTTTTAAAAGTAATATTATCCAACTAATAATATGAGTCCAAATATGTCCTCAAAGAAGACTGAGTTAGAAAGGGAAAAGCTAAGCATTAAAATCAGAATTCCAAGATCCAAGCAAAGCATAAATTCTCTGAGGGAGTAAGAACATTTTCACTGCCATCCCATTTGAACATGTTATATTTAAATTTTTGACAATAATATTTGTTGGCACTGATTATTACAGGACAATAAAATATATGGGCCAACTATCATTTATTATATTACTTATTATGATTAATGTTATAGTTATTAAATTTATTATTAATTTTTTAATATCAAATAATTTGATAGTTTATTAACGATTGATAAAATAAATTTGAAAAAAATAATATGATTCTTCTAAAATTTCTCTTTTATTTTTAATTGGTAAAAATTGGGTCGGTCATATCAAATTTTAGAAATCAAATCAAAAAAACTATAAGGGTTGTCAAAACTATTGATTAGCAATAATCACTTTGTTGGGAGTAGGTGGTGGAAGGAATCATGGATACAATTTGGGTGCGATGCGTGCGAGGATGGAAAAAGCAGATATTAACCCTGCTTCTGTCCAAACCTTTGAGATTTCTCTTTGCTATCATCTATACGCGTCTGAATGATTGATCAAAAGGGAAGCTCATTTAAAAGCTTTTATTTTTTGGTCACTTTTGGTTCAGACACAATTATAGTAGCCATATAGGGTTGATAATATTTTCATGGATATATACATAAATATATGACTTTGTAGAGGTTTTTCCGCTTACCCATTTATGGTTATGGTTTATTGCCTGAGGATCTATTGCTATGGGGTCAATTAAAGCTTGTGTTCAACCCAAATCAAAATGAGTTTCTTTTTCCAAATCAAAATTGTTTCTTTTTCCTATTTTCATGGTTATAAGTAGGAGATGCATTACAGTCATGCCAGGAAAGATGAAAAATTTGCCTTGAGTAGTTAGGCGTGGACATATGGAACCATCATTGAAGGGTAGTCATTATGTAACTTCTTGATGGATAAAGAAGTAAACACAGAACACTTGGGGACAATAAAATTGTGGTAATGGTAGGACCCTCACAATAATTCTTTCAGCTGCATGGTTCATGAGTCTTGCTTGATAAAATTACTGTGTGAAAGGCTAGTGAGCGATAAGGAGCTTTCCTTGTTTGTGCATTTTTTTTTTGGACAAACTGCCAACTCTAAACCTGATGAGTTTGATTGAAAGAAAAAGGGGGGCCAAGTTCTTCAAGGATTTAGGAATGTCAATTTAGGATTTGAAGATTTGTTGTTACTTTCACAATGGGGCTTAGCTTCTCTTCTTCAGTCTTGAACACCCACTCCCAGGCTGAGTCACTCACAGCCTTACCCACCATGCCCCATAGGGGTATAGAATAGTACAACTGATTTAGAAACCCTTTTCCCAGTTCCCACATGGACGATGTGGCGCAAAAAGTATTCAAAAGCCAGACCCCATCATCACCACCAACCAAAAACCCTGCACCTCCACTAATCATTTCATGGGAAAGCTCCATATCAAAGGGTAGGTACTCTGCAATCTTAACAGCTGCTTTGTTTCTCCGAAAACCCATTTTTGTTCTATAGTATTTACCCCATAAAACCCATTTTTTGCAAATACTTTTATTATAAATCTGAGAAAAATCAGTTCCGATTAATTTTCTCATAGCCCTGCAGCATTGGATTTCATTTCCCACTTTTGCTGGTATCCCAGTTTTTTTCTTTTTTTCCTCAAAACAAGAAAGGGTGTCTTTAAAAGTTTGCGCATTTTTGTAAGAAAGGGTGTCTAATTTCAAGACCCCGAAATCAAAGATTTTGTCTTTTTTATCATATCTATCTCCTAAGATGTCCAGAATTCCATATAAATTGACGCAAAATGATGGCAATTTGGTTTACCCATCTACTCTACCTCCTCTCTATGCATTCTCAATTCCTTCTGAAAGTGCAAATAATGGACAAGAATCAACTCCATCATCCTCATCTCATATAAGAATTAGTTCACTACTCCTTTTGTTTATGATAATTCTAGCTGTTATTGTCTTCATCTCTGGTGTTGTTCATCTGATACTTAAATTCCTCATCAAGAGGTCTTCTTCCTCACCAATCTATCAATCTAACAGGTTTTCAGAAACCTCTGGTTCTCATGCTCTTCAAAGACAGCTTCAACAGCTTTTTCGATTACACGACTCCGGTCTAGACCAAACTCTTATAGATGCTCTACCTGTGTTCTACTACGAAGATATAGTGGGTTTGAAAGAACCATTTGATTGTGCAGTTTGTCTTTGTGAATTTTCTGACCAGGACCAGCTGAGGTTGCTTCCTATGTGTAGTCATGCTTTTCACATAAGTTGTATTGATACATGGCTTCTTTCAAATTCAACATGCCCACTTTGCAGAGCTACCCTTTTGAACTCTGGATATTTCATGGAAAATCCAATATTCAATATCAGTTCTGATGATTCAAGGGAAATAACAAGTTGGTTCCCTAGTGATGCAGATAACAGGCATTCAAGCAATAGAAAATCATTAACTATGGAGGAAGGTGTTGGTGAAAAGAGGGTATTTTCTGTGAGACTTGGAAAGTTCAGAAGCTTAAATGATGGAGTAGAAAGTAGAGGGAGAGTTGGAGAGACCAGTAGCTGTAATTTAGATGCCAGTAGCTATAATTTAGATGCTAGAAGATGTTACTCAATGGGTACATTTCAGTATGTGGTTGGTGATTCAAATTTGCAGGTGGCTTTGCACAATGATAGTGGTTTAATCAATGGTGGAGCTAGTGATGTAAAGCTTAAAGATGGAGTTCATCAAGGAAAGTTTTCAGTTAATGGGGATTTGGAGGGGAAGAAAATCAGTGGCAGGCCAAAGGGTGAGAGCTTCTCTGTATCAAAGATCTGGCTCTGGTCTAAGAAAAACAGATATCCAAATTCGTCTAATAATACTGATATCAGTGTGCCTCAGTTTCTGAACGTAAGTTATCCAACCAATGGTGAAACTCAAGACTGTATAAATGGAATATCATTCTAAAGATCCTTGTAATTTCTTGAATTTTTTTTGTTGTGTCTATGTATTTTCCCAAATTACTAATATGACAGGAAACTTCATTAGAAGTTCCTTAGGTTAGCTTGAGCCATGAGTATCAGTAAAAACATCACTTGTAAATTTCAGTATGTTCTAAATATTTTGGTTCCTGTTAGGTTAGCACTTGTATATAACCTTTCTTCCTTTTGAGACCCAAAGCCAGAATTGCTTTGGTTTATTTCATCTCACAGGGATTCTTTTTTGGGTTTGAGTGAACTTAAATCTCAAAAAACCAAACTTGCTGAAGATGTGTAGTAAACAAATCTGTGAGGAAGTAGTGAAGATAGATTAAGGAGTATATTAAGTGGATTGTGATTGATTTGATTCTGTACATTTACCTTATTGAGTTAGCTTCAACCTGTATATATTCACCTACTGTATCATTTAATAGACACATTACAATAATATAATTTACAGATTATTGATCTATCTTATCAGGGTTGTTCCCACAAGATAATTTATATGATTCATTCTTAAGAAGCAGACTATTACCAAGAAGAAGAAAAAAAAAATTCTATTAATGTTTGAGTGATCCTTGTCTGTGTAGTATTTTCTCAAACAGCTTCAAATAAATGAAGCAAACTATATTAATTTTCCCATTTGTTTTATCTTTCATAATTTGAAGTTCTTTCTGCTTTCTAAGAGGAAATCATTGCACTTCTTCTGTAAAATATTTTACATGTACCTGAAGGCATTTGTGTCTTCCTACTCCACAATCTTTACTCTTTTTTGCCACTTTTTGTAGTCACCTTCTTCTGTGAGACCACAAAATTGGTGGTTAGTCAAGAATCAAAAATCTCATCCTGACCATTGTGGCATTGGGCAGGAAGTGTATGAATTTTTTTTTCTTCCACTTTCTTTTTCTGATTATAATTTTTTTTAGATAACTATTTAAAGGCATGCAATTTTATTAATTCAAGAATCAAAATAAACATGATTTTAAACAAGTGATCTGTGACACGTGGAGAAAAATTTCAGCAGGGATATCCACTTCCATACTAAAAATAGACAGAGTTCACATTGTTTGAAAAGCATCTTTTTTGGATTGCTAAAATTAACATGTCATAAGTACATATAGATATTGTTTTTAAAAAATGCACTTCAATGGTAATGTCTATAATAAATATCAAGCTGACATGACATTGATATTGTTAAGATTAATGTCTACTTCTATAAGCTCTATTAGACATTGTTAAATTTTTAAAACAATAAAAAAAAATTAAAATCTAATTTGCTCAAAACTAAAAATATTTAATAAAATATATAATTAATTAATAATCATAAATAATTTTTGTGCACATTACCATTAAAAAATAACTTTTGAAGTGAATGTGCATTTATGCCACATAAATTTAAACAATGTCTATTTATATGCTATATATAGAGCAATCTACATTGATGCTCTAAAGAGTTTGATACTCCCATAATACTTGAATTTTTCTGTGATTAATTAAAAGGGTTTTTATTTGAAGAAAATTAAAAAGGTTATTAAATGTATAATATTTGCCCTATCAACCATATGAAGCATATTTAACTACCATCTCACTGTAGATTATTTAACAAACCAACCAATGAATAATAATAATCTTCTTTTGTCTTAGAAAAATTATATATTTAAACTTTTTTAGCTTCTTGATTTTTTTTTACATTTAAATTGATTATTATTATTTTGTTTTTTTTGAATAGTTTTATTATTTTTGTTATATTCAAAAAATATTTTATTTAGAGTCAATTGCAGTTTTTACAATTAAATTAAATTTAAATTAAATTTTTTAATATTACATCTGTAGTTTAATTATTATTATCTTATTAAAAGTTAAACAATTAAAATTAATTTAAATCAATCGTTAAAATGCAGCTGAAATTAACTTTATTTATTTATTTATTTTCGGTCATGTTGGTTATAAAAAATAAAACTAAAAATAAAAAGTTGCTGTTTTGCTTCACTTCAGTTAAGACTTTTGACCCTTCTGTTTTGTACGGGTCTTGTTTCCAAAACCCACTTCCACTTCCACTTCCACTTTCCTCTCACTCTCTCTCTCTCTGTGGTTCAAGGCAATGGCTGTGGAAGACAGACCCACAGTTAGGGTCACAAACATGCCACACACAGTCATAGCCGAGGACCTCTTGACCTTCCTTGAGTCCAAACTCGGTCCCAACTCAGTCTTCGCCATTGAAATCTCAACCGACCGCAAGAACTGGAAATCCCGTGGCTTTGGTCGGGTTCAGTTCTCGACCCTCGAAGCCAAATCCAATGCCTACTCTCTTTCCCTCCAAAACAACCTCCTTTTACATTCCCGCAACCTCAGAATCTCCGAAACCTACGACGACATCATCATCCGTCCCCTGGACCCCAAAAACCGTGCCGACGGCGGCGTTTTGCATGTTGGTTTCGTCGTGAAAGAAGACTTGATGAGCGTCTTGGAGTCTTGGGAAGGTGTTCGGGTTTGGGTCATGCCCGAGAGGAGGAAAATCGAATTCTGGGTTTTGCAGAGCGAGGAATGTTACAAGCTGGACGTTGCGTTTGAGGATGTTTTGGAGACTGTTGGGTGTTGTTTGGATGGTAAGAAAGTGAATGCAGTTCTTTTGAAGGTATGTTGTTTCCTGTGCAAAAGGTTTTCTTGTTTTTGTTGAAATTTTCTTGGAAAGTATGAGAGGAAAAGTAAAAGAAAACTTTTTGGTAAATCAAGCAACTTTCTTGAGCATCTTTGCAATGTAAAAAAAAAACAAAACAAAAACACTTTTTTGATCATATTTCCTTGGTTTTTTTATTCAGCTAAAATATGGGCCAAAGATCTATCAGAAATTTTCTGGAAGTGATATAGCTTCAAAGTTCTGTGCTGATAGGTATCATATTTGCAAGGAAGATTTTGAATTCCTTTGGGTTCGTACTACAGATTTTTCTGAAGTGAATGCCATAGGAAGGTCAACTTCATTTTTATGGGAAATTGATGAAGAATTTTTAGATACAGATATTTTCAAAAGTTTCCCCTGTTACAGTGAAAATAGGAGAGAACTAACTTTAGAGGATGGTGAAAAATTCTGTTGGGAAACTAAGATAGTTCCACTCCTAAAATACGGGTCGAGTTCTTCGAATTTACCGTATGAGATCCTTTTCCAGCTCAATTCCCTTGTTCATACTCAAAAAATTAGTTTTGCTGCAGCAGCAGATACTAATCTGATTGATGTCATTAGCAGTTTAAGTCTAGAGAATGCTAAAGTGATCCTTCAGAAGTTGCAAAGGCTTAAGTCAATTTGTTATGACCCTCTTTCGTTTGTCAAGACTGAAGCACACGTCTTAGAAAGAAACGTCGAAGCTCATCCCTCTTCGTACAAAAGATTAACAGATAATAATCTAATGAGTTGTCACAGAGCCTTAGTTACCCCTTCAAAGATTTATTGTTTGGGTCCTGAGCTTGAAACCTCTAACTATGTAGTGAAAAATTTCGCTTCATATGCTTCAGACTTTCTTAGAGTAACTTTTGTTGATGAAGATTGGAGTAAGCTTCCTGTTAATGCTGTTTCCACAAGTATTAAGAAAGGGGTTTTTTCAGAAGCTTATAGGAGTCGGATATATTTTCGGATTCTGTCTATTCTTCGAGATGGGATTGTGATTGGTGCTAAAAGATTTGAATTTTTGGCTTTCTCGGCAAGTCAGCTGAGAGGAAACTCTGTTTGGATGTTTGCTTCCAATGACGATGTAAAAGCGGAAGATATTAGAGAATGGATGGGCTGCTTCAACAAGATTCATAGTGTTTCTAAATGCGCGGCTAGAATGGGTCAGTTATTCAGTTCTTCCATGCAAACCATTGCCGTCCCTGCACAGGATGTAGAGAGTATTCCGGATATTGAAGTTTCTTGTGATGGTAATGACTACTGTTTCTCAGATGGTATCGGAAAGATTTCTCTATCTTTCGCCAGGCAAGTTGCACAAAAGTGTGGATTGAACCACACTCCTTCAGCATTTCAAATTCGATATGGTGGATATAAGGGAGTTATCGCTGTTGATCGTAATTCCTTCCGGAAGCTATCTTTGCGTAAGAGTATGCTTAAATTTGAATCCAATAACAGAATGCTCAATGTCACCAAGTGGAGCGATTCCATGCCCTGCTATTTGAATAGAGAGATTGTTACCCTCTTGTCTACCTTAGGAGTGAAGGATGAAGCATTAGAAGCATTGCAACGTGAACAACTGAATCTGCTTGGAAAAATGCGGACAAACAAAGAGGCAGCATTGAATGTTTTAGAGAATTTAAATGGTTGTAAACCAAAAAATATTCTGGTAGCGATGTTGCGACAAGGTTACGAGCCAAACTTAGAACCATACCTCTCGATGATGCTTCAGACACATTATGAGAACTTGTTGTCCGACTTAAAAACCAGATGCCGGATATATGTCCCAAAAGGACGGGTGCTGATTGGGTGCTTGGACGAAACTGGTATCTTAAATTATGGTCAAGTTTATGTCCGCATTACCATGACAAAGGCAGAGCTAGAAATGGGGGATCAAAATTTCTTCCAGAAGGTGGATGAGGAAACATGTATATTATTGGGGAAGGTGGTGGTTACCAAAAATCCTTGTCTTCATCCGGGTGACATCAGGGTCCTTGATGCTATCTATAGCGTGGAACTAGAAGAAAGGGGTTTGGTGGATTGCCTCGTCTTTCCTCAAAAAGGCGCAAGGTATGCACTTATTATATTCCCTATGTTCTTTGTTTACTACATTATGAAATTACTTTCGATCAATTGTGTCCACCAATTGTTGTAGGTTTATTAAGAGTTAGAACGTTTAGCAGATCTATTCTACTCTTACATCATTTATCCTGTTATTCTATGTTATGTAAGATGCTTATTTATATTCAAAATTAGATTATTCAGGAACATAAAGCTTAATGTGGCCTATGAGCAATGGAATTTACTTTTAAAAGTTAATTCTATACAATATCACCGAAATATTCTCTGTTCAAATTGCAACTCTGAATTCTTAGTAAAGCTGGAAAAATGATGGTTGTTTAAATGGATGATAATAGTGGTTAACAATTTTCTGCAGGCCTCATCCAAATGAGTGCTCTGGTGGTGATCTTGATGGAGACTTGTTTTCCATTAGTTGGGACAAAGACCTCATCCCACCTAAAACTGCACCACCAATGGACTATACCGGACGAAGAGCACGTATAATGGACCACGATGTGACCCTAGAGGTAATTTGAAAACAGAGGATATCAGTGCCCTATGGTGTTGATCTATATTTGTTCTTTGACATTTTACTTAAATTTGCAGGAAATTCAAAAGTTTTTTGTTGATTACATGATTAATGATACCTTGGGTGCCATCTCAACTGCGCATTTGATTCATGCTGATCGTGAACCGGATAAGGCTTTCAATGAAAAATGCCTACAGTTGGCAACCCTGCATTCTATGGCAGTCGACTTTGCGAAAACTGGTGCACCTGCTGAAATGCCCAGAGTTTTGAAACCAAAGGACTTTCCAGATTTCTTGGAGAGAGTAGAAAAGCCCATGTATATCTCCAATGGGGTCTTGGGAAAACTCTACCGCGCAATTATGGACTCGCGAGTAGCAGAAAGTTCAAACTTTTTATGCTCGGGGATGATTGATCAAACAGCTTACGATAATGAACTTGAAGTGAGTGGTTTTGAGGCCTTCATTAAAATTGCAGAGAACCACAGGGACCAGTACATAGAGAAACTGAGCACTATAATGATTTATTACAAGGCTGAGAGTGAGGATGAGATATTGACAGGCAATCTGCGGAAACGAGCAGCATATCTGCAGCGTGATAATAGGAGATACGGAGATATGAAGGATCGGATTTTGCTGTCGTTGAAAAGCCTGCAGAAGGAAGTGAAAGAGTGGTTCCATAGTAGTTGCAAAGAGGAGGAACATCAGCAGATGGCTTCAGCATGGTACCATGTTACTTATCACCCAAAATATTCCCAGGAGGGCATAAAGTGCTTGAGCTTTCCATGGATCAAAGGTGATATTCTGCTTAGCATAAAATCTGTAAATAGTCTAAGAAATAAAACATAAAGATTCTTTTTTTTTTTTTTTTTTTTTGCGGACAATTTACATGTAATTGTAGAACAATAATGTTGTCCTCATGTTAAGGAATTGTTCTTGTCTGCATCAAGCTATGATTATAGATATTTTGCTAAATAATATACAATGGTGTATGTATCTCAAGGATAGAAATGTAGCTCATTTTTTGTCAAGTGCTTCAGTTGGCTCCAGATGTGAAGCAGGACAGAAACTTACCCATAAAGAAATGTGGAAGTTCAAGGAAGGAAATTATTGACCAACACATTCTTGTTTGGTTGCATTCTTCTAAGTTTTGTTTTTGCATCGAATCAACTCAATTTGTTAGTAATTACCCAAAAAAAAAAGGAACCTACTGATATTAGAATAATTTATACCTTCTATACATATTTTTACACCTTATTCACCTTCCTTGCACGCCACCTGAACAAACATTTTAAGGAGAAAACAAAAACAAATAAGCCCTTCACCATGGGAAACAGAATATGCCATTTTTTTATTTATAAAAAATTCAAGAATAATATAGAGAGGCAAGTTATCAAAACTAATCATAGACGGCACCAAATATCATTCTGTTATATCAAACTCTTTTAAAAACTATATTTTTATATTGAATTTCTTATTAACTTTATATATATATATATATATTATTATTATTTTTTGAGATACCTACCACATCTGTAATTAATTGTATTACTAACCAAAGAAAGAACCAACAAAGTTATTTGTTTAATTTTGTTAAAAAAAAAATTAAATAATGCTCTATACCTTTTCAGGTCAACTAAGTTAGACAAAAAGAAATTATCCACTTAAAATCCAATTGTAACTTGTCAGCAATCATAAAAATTTTCTTCCCCAGCAATGGTTTTCTATCTTCTTCCATTGAGTGAGCTAATCATTCTTATTACCCAATATAATTGCTGATAAAATCAAAAGTAACCGAAGTCAACTTAAAAGAAGAGAAAAAATACAAAGAAATGAAACGTGACTCACTTTGCTTTGATTATTTCCAACAAAACGACAGCGTACATCATATTTACATTTTTATTCATAAAAAAATAATAATTAATAAAAAAAAGTACCAAACTATGATGCAAATTTAACGCACATCTAATCAAATCCTACACGCATACTCAATTATTACTCAGATTCATCCTCATCGTAATCATTCTTTTTCTTTGTACAGCAAGAACAAACATAAAAAAAAATTAATTATTTTTAAATATTAAAAGAATAAATATACCTATAAAACTCTATGAGATAACATTTATCAAAAAAGTATATATGGAAGTGGCGCCGTCACATAACGTCACGGAGTCAACCTTCCAGTTCACATAGTGGACAGTCCACCACTTTAGCCGTTGGCGCCCCACCGGCGCACGTTACCCTTCTCCTCTTCTAACCGTACACCGCCACATCTTTAGCCAATTCCACACCGCCGGACTTGGGCTGAACCGAAACCGAAGACGACGATGCGAACCGGGTCGAAAAGTTTCTGAACCCGCTGAAATCTTCGTCGTCGACATTATTACCGTTATACCCCGGTCCCTCATCGAAATTCAAGGAGTAACTCAAAGGGTCATATTGGAATTTCCCATGCCTGCCTCCTCCTCCTCCGCCGCTTCTGTTCCTATTAAATCGGCGAATAAAGGTTTTCCACTTCGGGCCAGCGACGATCTCCGACCATTCCCGGAGCTTTTTGAAAGCTCTGAATCCTCTGTGCCACCATTGATCGCCATCCTGGGTCGCGTTCGTCGATGTCCGCATACGCTCCCACCATGACACTCCGACGGTAGCAGATCGATGGGAACCGAAACAGGGGATGCAGAAGCAACAGCGTGTGTTGGGTAAGAGAGCGTTTGTTCTTCCTTCGCCGAACGATTCCGGGTCTCTGTGAGCCATATCTTGGTCTTCTACTCCCATGGACGAACCCAAAACCCTCAATTCTCAAAAAAGAGTTTCAGAGCGTCAAAATTTTACAGGAGAGAAATGGGACTTCGCGGTTTGAGCAGACGAACCCTCTCTCTCTCTCTCCTCTTCTCTCTTCTCTCTGAACTCGCAGAGACTGATACATATAATAAAGGGCGTAACGGAAAAAATGGAGTGACCGGGAAATACCGGTTCCGAAAATATTTTCGTTACTAATAAGGTAATATTTTCGGGGAGGGCAGGCTTACCGGTAATTCCGGTAGCATGAGATTTGCCAACGATGTACATGAGATAACTGATTGCAATATTGTAATTAAATGGGGCGATTAAGGGCTTTAAGAAAAATGATCTGGTGCTTCGCGGGCCAATGTGCTAGCGTAATCAAAGCAGAGGTTTGGTAAGGTGGACCGCATAATATTAATCGTGATTGTGGGATCAAGGCACGTGGGACCTAAGAAGTCTTTTGTCCAATTGGATTGTGGAACCCACTCAACTATATATGCTGTTGACAGCTCAGCTCTGCTACCTACCTTCTAATCCGATAAAAAAATTGCATATCACAGCGCCTAATCATTTTTTTGTTTTGTTTTTTTTTTTTTTTTTTTTTTTTTTTT
>QANX01006348.1:13821-44698 GCA_003254975.1 Ochetophila trinervis | reverse complement strand
TTTTTTTTTTTTTTTTTTTTTTTTTTTTTTTTTTTTATAAAAGTCATTTTTTTTTTTTTGTTGTACTATGTTATGTATATAATAATTAATTGTATATAAATTTTGCTCAGATGAGACAACCTTTAATAAATCTTGTATATTTTCCACTCAATTATCTTATGGTAAAAAAAAATGAATGGAAAAATTGGCCATTTGGCCCCTCAAAAAAGATAAACTAATATTGTTATTTCTTTTACTTTGGATTTGATGGAGGTTGTCTAATATTTTTACACAATCAAGAAACAATTACATTATTCTCAACGCTTTCCTTTGCAAGCTTATATATTTTTAGAAATTATAAAATTTTCTAAACTCAATCAAATCTACAATCCTGATCATCAGGACATTATAACTTTAGAAAATCATAATATAATACAAATCCGTCAGGATATTTTGATCGTCTACTTTACATTCTAAATTATTTGTACTGCATCATTTGTTCTATAAGATAATTATTGCTAATCTTCAAATCTTTTTTTTTTTATACCTCAAATCTAATCAGCTATTTTAATTTAATGAAATTATTATTGGATAGTCTAAACCATCAACCTTATTTTCATAAATAGATAATTGCATTTTCTTAATTTTGATTTATTTGAAAAATAAATAATAAACGAACACTAAATTTGTGGTCAGTACTCAGTAACGTGGAATTGAAATTTGTAAGGGTCTACTAAATTCCATGATGTAAAATGGGCCGTAGTTCTTCTGGGCTTGCGCCGAAGCGATCTGGTGTCGTGATCTTCAACAGAAGGAGCTCCGTTTTCTCTCTTCTTCTTCTTCGCACTGAAACAAAATATTTTGCGCTGTTTGCTGTTGCTGCAGTATATCAGAGCAGCTCAAAAGCAACCTCGTCAACTGCCCAAAAAAGGTACCTTTTTCGATATTATCCTCTGGGTCTGGGGTTTCTTTATCCTTCTCTCTCTGATTCACTGATCTTCATCTTTTGGGGGTTGTTCCTGCAAATTCCCAAATTTGCTTTCTGATCTTTATTGGGTATATTTCACTTTTCTAAGTGATCCAATGAAGATGGGTTTTGTTTTTTTTTTTTTGTTGTAGGTTGCCACAGTTCGCTTTGATTTTTCGTTTTCTTTTGGGGGAGAAAAAAATGCATCCTCCATTGACGCTTCACAAGCACCCTATGTGTGCCGAAGTAAGTAAGTAGATGTTCATAGGCTTTCTCTTGTTCTATATGAATATGGGTTTTGGATAATCTGTAATTATTTGGATGTTTTCTCTCCGTTTTGGTATGGAGTTATAGCCAGAACTACCTAAGAAGAAGCTAATTTTTTTTATAGCATTTTCATTGATAATGAAGAGTATAAAATTAAAGTGACTAATCATGTTCAAAGTGATTAATCATGTTCATATATCTTAATTATATTAGTTAACCATCTTTTGATTGTGCATTGATTTTTGTAGTTTATGGAATTTGGAACTTTTGCCAAATCAAGTGATGGTGTTTCTATCAGGAGGCACATTGATCTAATTTATTGATTTTATATTTTCTGCGACATACAGATAATTGAGCAGTTCCAGAAATGCCATGCAGACCATCCTATTTTGAAATTTTTTGGTGAATGTACAGACCTCAAAATAAAGCTTGATCGCTGCTTCAGGCAAGAAGTGAGTTGTGTACATATATGGGAGTGAGATGAGCCTCTTATTTTTCCTTTTTTATGGTTATAATCTTAATCTATTAATCACAGTATGATTTCCATTTTGTTTTACAGAAAGCTTTGAAGAGGAAGGCAAATTTTGAAAACAGTAAGAAATTGAAGGAAAGGCTACAAGCTTTCAGGAAGGAAAACAATGAGAGCAGTGAAGAGAAGAATTTCATGCAAGCTTAATATGGCCAATTAAAGGCCTCCTGTCATACATTAAAAATTTTAATGCCAAGCAAATACAATGCAACATGTTTTCGTTTCTAAGAATTTAATGTTAGATCAAACAGGATGCAATATATTGCTGTTACAGATTGGTGATAAGTTGGAATATGATCCAATATCAAATTGGTTATGATATTCGTTTCATCTGTCATGTTGTGTCGAGCTCTATTCATTGTAGTTTTGCCCAAGTTTACTGCAAATTTCATCGGTCATGTTGTGTTGAGCTCTAATCATTGTAGTTTTGCCCAAGTTTACTGCAAATTTTAGAAATATACTATGACTAGGTCTGACAACGTATCAGTTTTAGTATTGTGTTTGTATCGTATCATACAGTGTTTGTGTTAATTTTTTGTTCACTCAAATCCGACATGTTAAGTTTTGGTGTGGAAATATATAAACTCAAACCCTTGATAAATACATATGGATTCATGTTATGTTAAGCTAAATTTTTTGTCCGTGCCATGTCGTATTGTTTTCGTGTCAAAACTAGTTCATACAAATCAAATCCGTTGTGCTTTCATGTTGAAATATGCAAATTTAAACTTTCAAAAATTTATTTAGTTTCATGGCGTGTTAAAATTTGCCATATCTACGTAAGACCAGATTTAATTCTTAAACTTCGATGTAATTCTTAAACTTCTATTGTAGACCATAATGTGTTGTCTGTAGAGGGGGTATCCGTTTTCATTCAAAATCTTTCAAATCCTCCTTACTCTGTTTTCATTTGGTAGTTGCCAAAAACAGAATCCCCATCAAAATATTCCAAACAAAAAAACTCGAGATAATTTTCAATGGATTGCAGCTTCTGATATTCCTAAATGACCTGTGTGATGAAGAGGACAAGTTGACAGATAAAGTAATAAGTGTTTTGAAGATGGGAATATAGAAAAAAAAAAAATAGATTTTTTTAATAAGCCAGCCATCCATGAACAGCCATTGCTTCTGCCAGAAACTGTGGCAGTTCATCAACTTAAAAGTCTCTAAATCTACTTTGTTCTTCTAGCAAATTAAAATGGTTTTGCTCCTCAAGACCATCTTTTCTCCTAGTTTCTTTTTTCTAGATTCTCGGACTCTGGTGAGAGTGATTATAAAACAGTTTGGTTTACTTTAGAATTTTAATATGGTATTAGAATCTAATTCTCTGTGCTAACAGCTTCAGCTGATTAACTTTGCAAACATAAGTTTCTGGGTCTTTAAGAGTATCTCTAATAGAATGTGGATTGTTAAAATTAACATATTACATATGCAAATATAAATATTGTTTTAAAAAAATGCACTCCAATAGTAATGTCTAAAATGAATGTCAAATTGATGTGGCTTAAACATTGTCAAGAAAAATGTCTATTTCTGAAAGCTCTGTCAGACATTGTCAAACTTACTAAAATGTAAAATTTTTATGTTACCATTGAAGAAAAATTTTTGAATTAAATGTGTATTTATACCACATAAATTTAAACAATATATATTTATATATTATATATATATCAATTCACATTCTCATGCTCTAACTCAATTAGCTTCCATCACACTGACACTTTGTATGAATTGCCTGCGTTACATCATTTATCTTATGCAAAAGCAAGGTCCTTGAAATGGATATCTATATATCATATGATTCAATAACATCATACAAATTTCATACACTATAAACCCAGGAAGACACCTAGCACCTTACAAATCCATAACAAAAGACTAAAAAACATCAAAATCCAATACAAATTGTCTTTCCAAGCAAACAGAGGTCACTACTGAATATATATGTAGCAGGTTACCACTTAGAAGTTAGAAGGCAAAAGCTTCTCCAACTCTACCACCATGAACTACCCAGAAAACCTTTCCAGCATCATCAGAGTTTTCAGCATCAATAGCAATAGCACCAATGATTGCTCTGAAAGCCCCACAAACAACAGCAGGAGTTGAAGAATCAGTCTTGGGAGAAACTCTAATAATTTTCTGCAACCCCAAACGATTTCCATCAGCAGCACAGGAAGTTTCCACCTTGGAGATTTCTGATAAGCGAAGGGTCAAATCTTTTGCAGAAAGATCGATGTCTTTTCCAAGATACCTTAGAGCAGCCGAAGTCTCAATGACACTAGCACCTAAAACTCCAAGTGCCTTGTTGTTTTCTTCGGAGAAAGAGGCGTGGGTCATGGCTCGGCGAAGGAGACCAATGCTCTTGAAAGTGTAGCTGAAAATACCAAAAATAAAAATAAAAACAGTTTACAGAGAAAATTTTGCATTTGGGTATTGAAAAAACTAAACAGCTTTTTACATCTCATGGACTTTCTTTACTTTTTCTTTACAGTTTCTCGGGAAACAAACAGAGCCGATGACCCAGATAATAAAGACAATAGAACATACCCAATTTGCTTTTGGAGGGTTTCGAGGGCGGTTGAAAATGGGGATGAGGATTTGAAGTTCAGGTGTAGTCCTCCATTCGTTGATTGCCCCTGCACAAACCCATTTGCACAAACAGTCAAACAAAAAATAGAAACCTTAAATGATTATGTAACTCTCTGTTTGGTTGACAAGAAAACAAGAAAGAAAAACAACAGACTAATTTTGAGCTTCAAGTGCCAAATGCATTTGGGGAGGAGGGCATGTAGAATATAAGAGAAAATAATATACCTGAACTTGAGGAAAAATTGCCAAGACGGAAATGGCGAAGACAGTGAAGCAGCTTAGACCCATTTTTTTTTTCCTCTTCGATTTGGGATTTCTTTTTGGTGTGGAAAATTGGGGCTCTGAGAGAAGTGAAAAGCCTAGGTAGGTGGAGATTACTTTCCTCTTCCTTGAAGAATCTTGACTGCTAAGTCACAGACACAGATCAACATTTCATCTCATTGGTCACTGAAACTCAAAACTATTGTTAATGGTGGGTTTTTTTATGATGGGGCAGGGCAACCCATGCATGCACTACGTACGGATAGCCCAGAATTTCTGGGCCCACTTTAGATCCATTCTCTCTTTTTTTTTTTTTTTTTTTTTTTTTTTTTTTTTTCTTGTGGGGAATCATTCTCTGTTGTTTGGAGGGTAAGAAAGTCTAATCTGGTTTGAGAAAAAAATTATTGAAAAAAAAGTGCACCCAATAATTCATTTAGGGATGTGGTTCGAATAGAAGATTAGTAGAAGACATTATCACATTAGAGGCATATCCTCTCTATCTCAAGGAAAATTAAGTTATGGAAAATGTTATTTGCCGTGAAAAAGAATAAAAGATAGTCACGTCAGCAATGATTTCATCCATAATAATCACTATTAGTGATAAATACCAAAATCTCTTTTTTTTTCCTTTTTATAAGAAATCAAATACTCTTTCTTATAGATTCTAAACATAGTCTAATTTATTCATGTTTTATCTTGCTTTAGAAAACTTAAAGTGATTTTTCTTTTTTCTTTTTTTCAAATATTGAAGATAAACGGATTCAAATTTGGAATAATTCTTTGCAAAGACAATTAAAAAATAGACTTTGGAGTCGCTAGATTTGTCTGCATCACTTAGAAAGTTGTATTCAATTCAAAGTTTCATGAATTTAAATTCAACTGTAAATTTTAAAAAAATTTATAAATTTTTACAGAATTCTATAAATTCTGTATAGAATTTATAAGAGTCTAATGAAATCTATAAAAAATACTTAGAATTTCAAATAGACTTTTTCATTTACAAAATTCTTTTTAAAATCTAATAAAATCTATTAAAATATATCATTTTTTAAAATCTTTTAAAGTTAATGACTTTTTAAATACTTTCAGATTTTAAAGTACTTCTATAAAGTTTTAATTGAATACACCTAAATTTTAATAGACTTTTATAAAATTCATTAAAATCTGAATTAAATATCTCTTTATTTATATAGACTTATCTGAACTCTAAATTGAATACCTCTAGACTTTTAAATTCTTTTAAAATCTAACAAATTCTAAATTGAATATACCCTTTAAAATTTTAAGCCTCACTAACTTTGCTTACCACTACTATAATAGTCTATATTCCAAGTTGGGAATTTAGGTGGGGAACAAATCTAGATACTTTTCTAAGGTACCAAAATTACCACCTTCATAAAATTAAGTGAACGCCCTCTCAAACATATTGTCTGTTTCATGTTTTCTATTCATCATGCAGATATGATATATTATTATGACATCAAAATCTAGGCAACTGTTTGTATAAAGGGGTTAACATAAACTCTATCTAGACCTCAATATACATGGACAGTTGAGATTTATGTAATCTCAACTATTAAGTTATGGAAAGAATGGATGGTTTTAACATTTATGCAACTTGCATCTACAATCTCAACTTGGGGAACAAGTTCGATAAAGTCCCAGGAAGTACAAGCAGTATGCATGACCCCCGGCAACACGTTCGGGAAGAATAACACTTTGATTTTTCCAAGGGAAAACAAAAAAAAAAGAATGAACTTTCATGCAAGAGCCAAAGCCAGTCAAAAATATACAAACCAACAATGCCCTTGTATTTTGCTAAAACTGAACCTGTGAAAAGCAAAAAGGAAAAACATAATGATGAGAAAGAAAGTTAATCCCTTCTAAGACTGTCGCCGGAGTAAAAAGTACCATGTCATCATTGAAATGACCAATCTTCCATACTCCCTCTGTGCTAATCTTCCTCTCTATAGAAACCTAGAGCTGCTTACCATCCAACTTCCACCAGCAACGAATTAGTTAGTATCAAATGCAATAATTAATCTTTTGATTCCTGTGTAGTATATTACCTTGAGGCGGGAGAGACTCCCAAAGCGAGCATACTTTTTTCAATACAGCTGTGTTTAAGGAAAATGTGTTTTCTCTGGCACTTTTCGAAAGCAGAAACAGCGCCAAGCTTGTATATCAAATGACATTCTCGAAAGAAACTTGGGTTTCTGCATTATACCTTGATTTGAGACTTGAAACTGCGGCTAGACCTTGAAGCAACATCAGGACATCGGCAGTATCATCTAGATAGTACCGAGCTTTGCTAGGTTTTTGACCAACAGTGCAGGCAAATATCTCAGGAATTGCATGGAGGGATGAATTAGAAGCTATGCTTTCAAACATGTCCTCGTCGGATCTATCATCACCGATGCACATCACAAAATCCACTGGTTTCCCATTTGCGATCATCATGGAAAGAACTTTCTCTGCAACTAACCCTTTAGTAACTCCCTACAGTGTTCATAAATTATAAGCAAAACATTGAAAATTTTGGTTAATGACAATAATAGAATAGAACCACATATGACAGCAAGAGAGAGATAGTGCATACCTGTGGCTTTACTTCAACAATATGCTGGCCCCTCTTAACAACCACAGGCTCGTTTGCGAGGACGTTTTCAAGATGATCTAACAACTCCTTGGCTTGGCAAGATCCAAAATCAGGATCAGCATCTTGGTGGTGCCATACCAAGGCACTCTCCTTGGTTTCTATGTTGGAGCCATCAGTTGCCTCTGTATATAATTTCATCACAGGCTCTGCAATTCTTTTCCAATCAAAATCTGCTGTTATGGGACTTATTTCCCAACTGGATTTCTTATTCCACCTATGAGAAGAATAAAACAGAAGTGCAATTAATATTACTCTATCCATTTTCTTGACAACATTGTTCATGATAAAGGGACACCGGTCGAAAAATGCACTTAGGATTAATCATCTACAAAAGATAATAGTATACAGCATCTCAAGAAAGAATAGTAATATTTTGAACCAAGCAGGATATTGCATATTTTAAAAAGAAAATTATTTGTTTAGTACTTATGCACAACAGAAAAAAGTAAAAATTGTGTGCATGTCAAATGAACATACCTTATGAAGTATCCATGTTCAGCTGCTATACCCAGATTCTCACATTGAGAAAACCAATCACTCAGAGAGTTTTGCCCCCGACCACTAACTATGAAAACAGTGTTTTTGGGATCATTGCAGAGGTTGTTCAGAACAGAAATGACTTCAGGACTGGGGGTTTTAACAATCGAAGATTGCGGTACCACTGTTCCATCGTAATCCAAAAATATTGCCCTTCTATTAGTCCTCTTATATGCAGAGAGAATATGGTCAATAGAAAGCTTTCTAAAACTTGGAGACAGTGACAAAATTCTGAAACTCAGACCAAAACCGATTCCCCAACACCGTTTTCTATAGTGATCTTGGCATGCCCGTTCCAAATCTTGTATGAAACTGCAGGCCCAATAGGGAACATCATGTGAACTAACATACCTATAGTGCTTCTCATGCCGCAATTGCTTCTCTAAATCAGGCATCGCGATGGCCACGTTGAGTGCTTCAGCTACAGCATCAATATCCCATGGATTCACCCTGATTGCTCCACTTAAAGAAGGCGAACAACCTATGAACTCAGAAACAACAAGAGTACTTGTACGAGGGGAACCAGGAGAGATTTCCAAAGCTTCATCCATTTTCTGACTACCCTGCCTACAAACTATATACTTGTATGACATTAGGTTCATACCATCCCTGACTGCATTCACAATGAAACAATCTGCCAGAGAATAATAGGCAGTCTTCTCATGTAGAGGAGCATTGCGGTCAATTAAAATAACCGGTTCATAGCCTGGAAAACCAAAAACCTCATTTATCCTTTTAGTAGCCGTATATGTTTCCCTTTTTGCTTCTTGAACATCTTTCCCCGTGCTTCTTGCAGGATTTATAATTTGAACCAGGACTACTTTACCCCGCAACTCAGAGTGCTGCTGCAGAAGTTGTTCGTAGGCTAATAACTTAAGACTAATACCTTTAAAAATGTCCATGTCATCAACACCTAGAATCAGCTTTTTCCCCTTGAACTGTTTTTGAATCTCTTTAGCTTTCTCAGAACAGGATGGATGATCTAGTGCAGATTGAAGCCGACCCATATGGATCCCCACAGGCAAAATTTTAATGTACACCGTTCGTCCAAAATATTCAAGTCCAATGTAGCCCCTCTTAGATTCATAGTCCAAGCCAAGCATCCTGCTGCAACAAGACAGAAAGTGGCGAGCATAATCAAATGTATGAAAACCAATCAAGTCTGCATTTAGCAGTGCTCTCAGAATTTCATCTCTGATAGGCAGAGTCCTGTATATTTCTGATGAGGGGAATGGGCTATGGAGGAAAAATCCAAGCTTTATCCGAGTAAAACGCTTTCTCAGAAATGTAGGGAGAATCATAAGATGATAGTCATGAACCCATACACAATCATCTTCTGGATTGATCACCTCCATAACCTTATCTGCAAATATTTTATTAGCAGAAACATAGGCCTGCCAAAGTAACCGATCAAATTGGTTGCCATGTTCTCGGCACATTGGCAGCATGTAATGAAAAAGAGGCCATAAATATTGCTTACAAAAACCATGGTAAAACTTCTTCTGAAGGTCAGGAGGAAGGAATGTCGGCACACAATTAAACTCCTCCAACAGTTTCTGAGAAACTTCTTCTTGTTCGCTCACATCCACATCAACCTTCAAAGATCCCACATAAATAACCTCAGTACCAGAGGGGAAACCATCCTTAAGTTGCAGAAAAAGTGAATCCTCATCAAAACTGAAGCACCATTTCCCTGAATTTGAATCCTTCTGAGCATGTAGAGGAAGAAAATTTGCCACTAAAATTTTCTTCTCGCTGCGATCAGAGGTGGGAACATCTAAATCTCCATCATTACTTCCATTGCCATCAACATCAGAAATGATTCTCTCGACAGTCATCACCCTCGGAAGATTTCTAGGAGTTTGTGGGAAATTCAACATGTCCCCAGATGCCAATTCCAATAAACTTATGCACGATCTTGACAGCATGATTGAGGGTACACCTTTCCAGAGGTTATTTGACTATTATGGAATTCTGAACAATGTAGGGCCACCCACCTTTCTACTAAAAGGATATCTAAGGGACAATCAATCATATAAAGAAATGAAAACCTGTGTCAAAGTCAAGAGAAGATTTCCATAAGAACTGTGTGGAAAACACCATGTAGAATACTAAGCTAAGCATAGAAGTACAAAAATTAATAAACTTCAGTAAGATCAGGCACTCTTTATTAATTAATATGAAAGCATTGGCTACTTATCCAAAAAGTATACAATCTCAATAAATCCAGTGGATCTTTTCTCCATTCAAAAGTTTTCTAATCAGTAACTTGTCAGTAGAATCATATAAGCAAAAGTTATAAGGAAGCAGAAAGAAACTTGTTTCAACTATTGGATGGATGACAAAGATTACAAATATCTCTTGCTATGGCTATATTATTCAGAGATCCCAACGTGGGACATCTCCAAAAAGCAACACATCAAAGGCAGAGTACCCTCACAGCATATGAAACAATTTCCCCTTAAATCATAAATGCAGCTTTCTGTTGCCAAGAACCAAGACATGAGAACAAGCAAGAGAGAAACAGGAAAGAGGGGAAGTAGGAAATGCAACCATCAAAAGATGAGAACCAAGGGATGCCTACCTGCCATCGATACACAATTGACTTGTGCCAAAACTGACTTACAGAAAGAAGAAAAGAAGAAGCTTTGATTTCTTTTTGAAGTATAAATGTATCAAACATCAAAAGGCCTTTAAGATCTTTTCCATAAGCCCTTGATCTTATCCATGAAAAAAAATTCTTTCACTCATAAGAATCTCTGATGAAAGAAAGGAGTATCCCTCTATTCATATGATTCTAAATCAAACTTTTGACAAAACTGAAGGACAATAGATACTCCTAGATTTCCATTTACTTTAATACTTTAACAGTGGAAAAATTACATTTTGTAAAGATCCCACAAATATAATGAACAAGAAGCTGCGCATATCAAAAATGAAATCAACTATTAAGCATATTACATTTTTCACAGACATCATTCTTCAAAAAAATAGCAGTATGACCAAATTAGAACTGGGAGAGTCCAGTAATCAACTTGTTCCCAGTTGAATAATATATATCCATTGATGTTATTTTTCTTTTACAATATGAATGAAGTTTTCGTTTCTTTTTCTGCTTCTTATGTATAGTGTTTGTATTCCGTGTTTCCAAATGGCGAAGATCATGACACAATCACAAACAGCAGAATTTCCAAGGACAATCTTTTTAGAGGTTACATGCTCATAGAGACAAATCTAAAGCAGGTTGTTAGTCCAAACCAAATTTTAGTCATACACAACATTACCCTATAACTACAAAAATTCATTCATATATATAAAAATAAAAATAAGAGAAAATGAAAATGAAATTGACACAAGTACCATACAAAAGGAAAAATACAAGGACAGAAACACACAAAAAGCATGCGTACCAGCGTTAACGCGTGCTTTTGTTAGCTTCGAAGCAAGCATTTGATTATACCTTAAGAATATCGGTATCCTTAGCCTTTTTATATGAGATATAACTAGCTATTATAGTATTCAAGGTAATATCTCACAAATTCATAATCAAAGCAGTGGTGTGAAGAATAACTGAACCAATCAATAAGGAAATCACAACATGATCTTCGCATACATCTATTCATATCCTTTTGTTTCCAGGAAAGCCATTAAATCACTTTGTCTGTCTTCCAAGACTGTAAAATAGGAATATATCATTTCGGCAAATTATAACATGCTTAATATGGTATGTTTCGCTATCTTCAATAATTAAGTAAGCTTTATTTTGCGAAAATTCCGGGAGAGTTTCCTTCTAGCAAAATTTAATTTATTTTTTATATACCTTCACCGACATTAAATTAGCTTCTCTGTATATTCTCAACTCAAATAATGTCCGCGCAAAGAATAATTCTCAATTAATGCAATAGATAGCCCATAGTTTCCATGTGATTCATCCTTATCCACAGAAACATTCAAAACCACACTCAATGGACTACAGAAAAGTTGATAATGAAAATAGAAAAACATTATCCAACACCACAACTAGTTTATTTTCCAAATTTATACTAAGTCTTCTGTTTGCTTCAGAATAGCTCTTTAAAAAAAATTAAACATTTTCCTCAAGACTCAAACTTTATCCATACACACATTCATACCATGCAGAATTTGCAAAAGCCGATCACAAACCATTCAGCTAAGTTCACAGATATTCATAAACAGTACCTTTAAGCGTACCATTACTGTCTAGTTTCTAATCATACCACTACTTTCTAAACATCCTATGGCAAAATTTCCTATACAAACTAACAGAGCTATGAAAATTAACAAAATATATGATATAACAACTTTGAAAAGTAATAGGCATTCTAAATTTCCAATCAAAATATAACCTGATTCACCCGAAATGAGATCAAACTGATCCAACAACAAAGCTTCAACAGAGCTATATGATAACAATAATGAGCAATCTCCTGCGAAAAGACCGTAGAAAAATCAGAAAACAAAGGAAGAAAAAAGAAATAAAAATAAAAATGGGTTCTGTTTGGTTTCTGAGAAATAAAAGGAAAAATACCAGAAAAGCTCCATTACCATACCAAAACCAATTCAACTACAAGCAACCCCAAAAAAAATCCAAACTTGTTTTCATTTTCTCTTAAACTTTCCGAGAAACCAAAATGAACCCATTAAAGGAAAATTAAAAATAATCATAATTCAGAAAAAAACAAAAAAGCTTAAAGGTTTGTGTGTGAACAGAGAAGAAAACTTACAGATGAAGAAGAAGTACGGACATATATCAGAAAGGGAAAAAAAATTCAGTGTGTCTGTTAGATTTTCATATATATAAGTTTACAGATAATAAAGAAAGAAAAATGAGAAGAGAGGTGGTGTATGTGTGTGTATGTATTATGTGTGTTAGGTTCTAAACCGGTGAGATTAGAGATAGTTTTTAATGGTTTCGAAACGGACTAATTAAAAACCAAAAAAAAAAAATTTTGAAATATATAATGTATGTATATTCATATAAAATATATTGTATATTGTAAAATGAAAGATTTTGAGAAGAGGGTTCCGTTTGGTTTGGTGTTTGTTAAATGGTTGATTCAACAAAGGAAGCTCTGAGAGAGAGATAGAGAGAGAAAAATAAAACGTAGAAAGTCAAAAAGAAAGTATATCTATATAAATATTATATAATATTGTAAATTTACATATATATATAATTGCCAAAGAGAGAGAGGAGAGAGAGAGTATACGTACAGTTGGATTGCAACTCCTAGTTGGTCTTACGTTATAGTCCTGAGAGATTTGTTCTTTCACAAATGGACTTCTCATTTCCAATTTATTGCAAAAATACCCTTTTACATTCTTTTGCAAATGATATATGAAAAATAAAAATTGTTGGTATGATTGAGTTTGATCCAATGATCTGTTTGAATATTAGAGGTTTTTTTTTTTTCAAATGTATTTTTTTAGTTTTAATAAGTTTTATTGGATTTCAAAATAATGTTAATTAACAATTATAATTGGAGTGTCAATTATTAGTAGAATTTATTTTTATTATCTGTAAATGATATATATTGGCAAATAACGATATCTGATGTATTTTTACATGGGATATATAAACAATCAAATCACGGTTTTTACATTTTTGTTTTTGTTTTATTGTGCTGGAAGAATAAAAAATAAATAAATAAAAATTTATTTTATATGATTGTGGATAAGATCCAAATAATAATCTTGTCTTTTATATAATATGGAAGTCTAGTCAAATAATTCTCCTCTAATTTCTTCCTAAAAATTTAAACTACTTTCTATAAAGAAAATATTTTTGCCCACAAGAAACTCTTTTGAGTTTTTAACAGACCATAAATGGCTAAGAAAAAAGCTAGGATTTTTTCCATTTAGTGGTTGATGTTTTCCCAAAAGCTATTGAGTTTATCCAAAAACTAGCCAAAAATTGATTTTGGAATGGGTAAAATATCCTGCAATTTGACTCGATGCAATATCAATTAGCAAGACTTGGAAAATTTGGAAAAATCTTCTCTTTCAATCTAAATTTTTTGCAAAAGTATTATTTTTATTATTATTCCTTTGGTATTGCGTATGAAAAGGCAGTCTTCATTGCCTAGATAAAAAAAAAAATGTTATCCTTTTCAATGTTCCTTTCCATACCAACAACTTCATTTTCCACTTTATATTTAAAAGAAGTTGACCACTCCTCCAAACCTTAACTTTAAAAAAATAAAAAATTATAAAATTATAACAACTGGAGTAGGTTTACGAATTAGCCTTGGATGTGGATAAACTTATACTAGGCCCACATAGTCATCTTTCTAAGCATTTTTTTTTTCTTAATTTAGTTACTATACAATGGAAATTTACATCAGCCATAACAATCTCATTAGCTCACACATGAAAAGACTTGTATGTTTTATGGTCTTCAAACTATTACTTAGTTAGTAAATTAATACTGCTTATTTTAGGCATTTTAAACTCCTTTAAAATTATTATTTTAGTAAAAAAAGATGAGAAGTCATAAGTTACACTGCATTTTATTTTAACCTTTGCTAATATAATCTATTAATAACAGATTGTAGAGTTGATAGTTTAGAAGCTAACAAAACATTGTACTTACAAGTTTGACAGCAGTTTAAATTTTGATATGTTTTGTTATTATTTTAGACTGTTTCATACTATAATATTGCGTGGAACCATAATTTATGGTCTAAAATTTATGATACTGTAGTTTATTTTTTTATTCACTAAAACAAATAACATATTGTAGATTTCTTTAGAAAAACCTATATATATAATATAGCAAAATCTCATGAGATTTGCTTATATATCAACCCAACATCAATTTCAAAAATTTACCAAAAAAATATAAAAATTTAAAAAAAAAATATTAATTTAGACACTTACAAAAAATGTATAAATAATATTCATTTTAAGGGTCTGAATGTGATGACCTAAAACAATAGATTATGATATGTGAGACCAATAAATCGGATTGAAACCATTGTCATTAATTTTTTTTTTTTTTTGGTAGATAACCATTGTCATTAATTATTAGTGCTAGAGTGCGCCATATGGTATAATGGAACAGGGAGGGATAAAGTGGTAAAAATAGAGACAATTAGTTAGGTAAATAGGAATATAAATATATATATAAGTGAAAAAAGACATTAGCTGTAAGATAATGATTAACAGCAGTGTAAAAAACGAAACAAAGACACTTTAATGTCAGGGTTATATTTTATTAATTTAATTAAATATAACATAATATAATAAATAAATAAATAAGTGGAGGTACAAAAAGCAAATGGGAAACCACATTTTGATTTTTTTATTTTGATTTTTGTTTTTGCTTTTTAGATTTTGATAATTGATAAGTTAGTGCAGTGCAGGGCAGTTCAGGGCAGTGCATGCGGCTGCTCGACCACGCTGCCTCATGCCTGTCTTCCATTTGGATAAGACATTTCCCTCATTCACCTCTCTTATGTTCCTTCTTTCTCTTTTTACCAAAACTACCCTTTTTTCTTTAATTTTTTCCTTTTATTTTTAAAATAAATATATCCTACAGAATACATAAATACGAACAAAACAAAAATCATATAACAAAGAAAGTTTACTCGTTACACGTGGCTATTAATAATCCATGCATAGATTTTGAATAGGAAGATCTTATCTTATATTATTTAAAAACATTCAATGCTCAACGAATCTTATTTTATCAAAAGTTTGAGGTTTGTATTATTTTTTATATTTAATATATATACCAACAATCTTATCAAGGCATGAAACTTTAGTTTTTGTTTTTCTTTTAATTGTTGGTTTCCTATTCAAAGGCATGCTTATCGCCATCTATTTTTTTTTTAAATGAACCACGTTAATTTTATAAAATGCAAGATAAAATAAAATATTAATATTTGAATAAAATATTGATACACTGCATTTCATATAATTTTTGTAGGTCTATTTGATATACCTTTAGTCTTTAAGAGATATATTCAGTTTAAAGATTAAAAGAGTAAGAGATATTCAATTTATATTTTAATATATTTTATTAAAATTTAAATATATTCAATTAAAATTTTGTAAAAAATTTTTAACATTTTAAAATATTTAAAAAGTTATTGACTTTAAAAAATTTTAAAAAATTATAATTTTAATAGATTTTATTAGATTTTAAAATAAATTTTGTAAATAAAAATGTTTAAGTGAAATTTTTCATATTTTTTTATGGATTTCATTGGATTTTTATGAATCATTTATAATATTCCAAAATTTTACAAAAATTCATGAATTCTTTTAAAATTTATAACTCCATTTTAAATTGAATACATATAGCTTAATAGATTTATTTGGTATAAATGCATTTTAGTACTTTATAGTTTGATAAACTTGTATATTAGACTTTTAAATTTTAAATGTATCACATTATGCTTCCAATTTATATTATATGTTATATTAAACATTTAAATTTTAAATATATCAAATTAAGCTTTCAATTTACTTTAGTACCCTATAGTTTGAGTTTTGGTGACAACGATAAAAAAGATTGAAGGAATAAATGTTCGAGGTAAATGACAAAATAAAGTTTAAGAGTATATTAATTTAAAAATATATTTATTACTAACATTATTCTTTTTTTGTTTTTTAAGCTCTTGGGTCAAGTTGAGTTTAATTGGGTTGTTGAAGTACAAATTCGAAATACAACTCAACTATGTCGGGTTAAAAAAAAAATACAATTTAAAATTGATATGAACGTTTGAATTTTTCAAAGATAAGCTTGGTTTAATCAGGTTTTTGAAGTACAAGTTCGAATCCAACTCAATGATGTCGGGTTAAAAAAAAAATCTAAAAACATTTAAGTGTTTTAACAAATAAATTTAGATTTAACTAAATCAGCCACGAGTTAAATTTTTAAATATTTTTATTGTATAATGATTAAAAATATATAAATAATTCAATACTGTTAGAAAAACTAAAATATCTATAAAATTTATTTATTAAATAATATAAACGAATGACACTGTGAATGATTTTGATTTACTTATTTATTTATTAATATTTAAGTTATATAAATAAATTTTGTAGATAAATTTATTGAATATTTTGGTAGGAGCAAATAAATATTTAGGAGTGGTAGGATGGTAATTGGAAGAAACAATAGGGGCTAGGTGCAGTTGCGCAGTTCAATGCGGATAAAATCTAGGGGACAAGGAAAGGATCTTTAAAATGCTCTTTTTGTCCTTCTTTCTCTCTCTATCTCTATGTCCGTTTTCCTCATCCAAATTCAATTATATGATATTATATAAAAGCCCTCCATCAAAGTCCCTAATTCCCATATTCTCCCAACTATTGTAGGTTGTCGTACGGACTTTTCCCATTTCCTCTCAACCAGAAATCAGAGAGAGACCAATCTCTATCTCTGTCCTTAAATTAGGAGCTAAGGCAAGATGATACCAAACCACCTCCTTCTGGGTCCCACATCAACATGCCACGTCTTCTGCTTCCTGCCTTCTTGTTGGTGCCTTTGACCCGCGTCAGCATCTCCCTTTCCTCGTACCCTACCCTTTCTATGTGAATTGATTAATAATAATAATTAGTATTTTTTTAATGGAAAATGTAATAAATTTATAGGGAATATTTATAAGATAATAATAAGAATTGTGTAAATTAGAAAAAATCTATAATTTTCTAATAATACAATAGTTAATTTATTAATTTGTATTTTATTTTTTTATCTTTGAGAAATTGAAAAAAAAAATTTTAAACACTTTTGAAAACTGTTTCTGTCTTTGCTTTTTAAAATGCAATTTTGTATTCTTCAAAACCATCTGGAATAATTAAGCGTGTAATATTACCATATGAGATTTTATACTTAAAAAAAAAATACTGTATCAAATTGTACTAAAATTAATGATGACAAGCCGCATATCATGTCAGAATCTTCTAAATGAATGGGTATACAAAGAAAAATAAAATATCATTTATAAAAAAACAAGAGAAAAAAAATCGTTTGATATTGCAAAAGATTGTACAATATCTTTATTTTTGTTATGAAAGATTGTACAAAATCTTTGGCTTTCCATATTTGCTTTGAAATAAATAACCATTTAACAAACAATAATTGATAATTTTAATTGATTTATTTTTTAATATTTAATATTTAATAATTTATTTATCTATATTTAAATTATACGATTATGTTAATCAATTTCTATTTAATATGTATTATTTAATAAATAAATTTGTTAAAAAATTTGATATTAGTAACATTGTCAATGTAAAATAAAATTTGTCATTCACTTTTAAACCAAAAAAAATTATGAATTCGAAACACAGATAAAAAAATTAAATATTTATTTTATTTTAATATTAATAAAATTATTATTGTTATCAAATAAAATTAGTCCGATATATGTAGGTACCTCTCACAGAAATCGTGAAATTTAGGCACGGCCCCTCCATTTTATACTAAATTTTTTTATTTCGACTTGAAATTAATAAATTTATTATTATTAAGGTTAATCGCAATAATGCTCCTGAAGTATCGTATTTATTGAACTTTGTCATTTCGAATTAGGCACTGACCGTACCGATCTTTTGAAAAACCAGCAAAAATATAACGGACTCCTCATTTTTTAACATTAAATCTCACGTGTCGTTTCAGCAAAAAAAAAAACAGTAATAAAAAAAAGTTTATTTTTTACAGCACTGAACTACCCCTTCCTCAATTCTTATTATTTTTTTACAGTAATAAAAAAAGTTTATTTTTTACAGCACTATCCAAACAGAAAAACACGTGCTTTTGGTGTTTGAATTAGTTCTTAAAAAGACAAAATAAAATAACAACAACAAAAAAAGACACCAAGAACGATTGACAAAATTGGATAACGACCACAAAGTAGACAAAGAATGCAAAAGAATATTCTTATAAAACAGTTTAAAATATAGAGAAATTTATTTAAATAATATATTTTATATTTATCTGAAAAAAAAAAGAAGATATTTTATATTTTTGACAAGTCAAATAAAAAAATTGTAAAATGAAAGGAAGAGTAGGAAGGTGGTGGGACCGGCCTTTGTGGAGTGGGGGCCAGAGCGTGTGCGTGTGTCACGGAAGGGAGGAGAGAGAAAGTGAAAGAGAGAGAGAGAGAGAGAGAGCGTGCGGGGAAGAGGACAGGTCAGCTTGGTCAGTCAATAGAGGACTCGAAGGTCCTTATCTATACAGAACGAGGGTAAAATTGGAATCTAAATTTTTACCTTGGGTGTGGGTCCCACTAGCAGAATGTTCCACTGCCAGTCTTCTTCTTTAATCTTATCCCTTTCCTTTCACGTTCCCTACGTAACCTGCCTCTTGTTTCTCTTGCTTATTGATGATTTCATTGCGTTCTTTTCGAACAAAAACCATTTCTAATTAAATTTAATTGGGCCTCTTTTGTGGCCCATTATTTGTTATTGAGCTTCAAATAGGCCGGTTTTGGTGGGCTTTCCAATGAAATTAATTGCCCACCAAAAATAATTTCGCTTGCCTTTATTCTTCTGTTTGGTATTGTTTAATATAAAAGTCAGAAATAATTTTTAAAGCTTTTATAGAAATATTTGGCTAAGTTTTTTAACAGTGTTTAGACTTTTTACATTTTTAACCAAATTTAATAAAAAAATAATTTTTACAGAAAGCATTTTCGAAAAAGTATAAAGAAATGTTACGTCAAACAAAATTTAAATATAGTTTACTACTTTCTAGTTCTAGTTTAGAAAAGTTTTACTTTTGATTTTTAAATTTAAAACGTTTTTGAATTTAGATTTTTAAATTTGATTTGTTACGTTTTAGTCCAATTGAAATTTTTGACCAATGGTACATAGGGTCTAATTTACAACAAATTAAATTTAATATTGGCTAAACTTGAAAATATAGTGAATCATCATTAATCAAAAAAATTAATCAGACTAAAGAAACAAAAATTGAAACATTTTAAATTCGAAAGCTAAAAATGTAATTTCCCAAAGTAAATGATATTAAAGTATAATGAACCCCTTTTATTTTATCTTTTATAAAAAAATTTATTTGCAATATTAAGGTTTATGGAAGAATTCTTCAACTGCTTCCATAATAAAGGGAAAAAGAAGAAGAAGAAAATTTATATTTCTTTAAAACATGAAAACATCTCACTTTTTTTTTTAAATAAATTTCAATTTAGTTTAGACTAGAGATTGATTGGTTTTCTGAATTTTTTTTTTTTTTGTTGAATAAAAAAGGACCTATCCGTAGCAGGGTCATAGGTCCATGAGATATATAGCGAGTGGATCAACTAAGGCGTCTTTTTAACATGATAGGAGTCCGCGATTGAAACTCGTATCGCTAAAATCTCCCTCCCCCTCGTGCGATAGCAGCGGAGATAAGCACTTGAATCCAAATGGGACTACCAAGACTCGAACCTCAACTCCTGTTCTCACAGGTGTGAAGGCTCAGCTGGTTCCTACCACTGGACTATACCCTCAAATGCTGGCTATCTGAACTTTTGTTCAAAATAAGCAAAACTCTAATATGGGTCGAAAATTTAGTTAAGCCAGGAGAATTTACTATAAACGTATGCCAATTTGATTGGTATTAAATTTACCATTCCGAATTGCTGAAATACATGTTCATAAAACATAAAAAAAATACATGTTCTCTACTTCCTCTTACATTTCTTATTCAAAAAATAAATAATAATAATAATAATAATAATAATTAATGTTCACCATTAACAACAAAATTTTCAATTCAAATACCCATTTTTATATGTCACCAATGCACATGACATGAATATATATAAAAATCGGATTGGGTGACCCATAAATTGCCGAGTGAAAAGTCCTTCATTGCTGATCCAACTCTTCACTCTTCCGAGCTCTCACAGACCCAGACCCAGCTGGTTTGGGAAGCTAGCTAGCTAGGTAGCCATGCCAGGACCTGGTCCGCATCTAATCTACGCCATGGGTTCGGGTCTGGTTCTGACCACTCTCTCCAATGGAAGGTTCAGTCCTCACCATACTCTCGTCTACACTATTAACGCTTTCTTCGGACCTGATATTGGTTCCTTCTCCGATTGGCTCGGCGAGACCGTCGGTATGAGCTTGGGTTCGGCTCTAGCCGATGCCATCCACCATCCCTTTTACTATTCTCTCATTCTGGGTCTTCCTCTGTGTTTCCTTTACACTTGGGTCTCCAGAGTTTTGCTTCAGAAGGGGATTCTTGATTCGGTTTCTAGGGTGAGCTTGAGTTGGGGTCGTGTTGTTTCCGGCTGAA
The DNA here is from genome assembly GCA_003254975.1 of Ochetophila trinervis. Classification (NCBI taxonomy): domain Eukaryota; kingdom Viridiplantae; phylum Streptophyta; class Magnoliopsida; order Rosales; family Rhamnaceae; genus Ochetophila; species Ochetophila trinervis. The sequence continues at coordinate 23,634 of QANX01006348.1, read as the reverse complement.
AATATATGGATTTGGATTTTTACTCCCTTGTTTGGTTGCTAGGAAAGCTGTGTTAATCAATAGCAGTCTGTTTGAGTTTAATTTCTCAGTTTTATTTATTCCCGCAGTTAATGAAGTGGATTCTGATTTTTAATGTATAATTTTTGTAACGGATCTTCCTACCATATTTAGATCGCTCTGGATTTTAGTAACAAAACGAAGAAGGTTTATCTATAAAAAAAATTTCCTAATTAGGATAGCATTTCTGACTTCTTTATGTCTGAGGATTATATTGATCGGTTCCAACTGTTGTCTGTTTACTTTCTATTTCCGTACCATTAAGCATGGATGCTATATTGAAAGAAAGAGACCTCATTAGATAGTTTAGACGCGTGATTATATTTCAGAGTTTTATTTATTTATTTATTTTTTGGGTAGAATTGTATTATAAAGGAAATTTCAAATGTTCGGGTTTGGATCATCCGTGGAAAATTTGATCTGGATTTTGATATTATCTAACTAGGATACGTAGGTTAGAAGCATATGAGTTTACTTTATGATGGTTTAAGTTAGCTTGCATTAATGATTGGTGCAAATTGCAAATCTTGATTTTTAGTTCGGGTATAAATGCAATAGTAGAACGCTGCTGATATTTGCTAGGCATTTTTATTTTTTATAAAACAATTTTTTTATATACTATACAGGTTCCTCTTACTAAGAGACAGTGCTTGTTGCTGGTCGCAGCTGGTTCATTGACACATTTTTTCTTAGATCACTTATTTGAGGTAATGTTTTGAACTTGATAAAATGTAATGCTGCTATGGTGATGTTTTGAACTTGATAAAATGTAATGCTGCTAAGCTTTCTAATTCTTCTTTGTATGTCATGCTTTTTCTTTTTGGTAAAAATGTCAGGCTTTAGTTATATTTGCCACATTTCCTTTCATTATATATGAAAGGCACATTGGTGGATTAGGTCTATGAATCTTGGTTTCCGAAATTATTGGATGTGTAATACCCAATTTGTTCAAAACTTGATTGTTCTAGGGTCCCTTAAAGTTTAACTGCCGGATTGATGTAATAATGTAGTTTCTAAATTGGTCATTCCAGTTTTCTTAGTCCTATTATAATAAGGAAGACTATTGGGCATTTATGGTTTTGTGAATGGGTTGGGGCTGCCTTTGCATCTTACGTTGTCACCACATTCACGCAAATCCAAGTTATGCAATAATTCTCATTTCAATTATTATTATTATTAGTATTACTATATTACAGTCATGAATCATGATTGTAATTGTTTTGTTTTTGTTCATTGAAAAACATAGATTTTTATTGGTTTTTCAGAATCATATGTAGCTTAAATTGATGGTTCACATCAATTTTCTGAATGTTCAGGAAGATGGGCATTCAACAATGTATACTTGGATATTGAGCACTGGTTGGTGGAAAAACCGAGCACCTGTTAACCCGGATGCTGTTGCTGTAGTTAGCCTGCTGTGTACATGCTTAATCGGTGGCTTTATTTACATTAACAGGTCTCTATTTTTGGACATTGCATAAGGTTTTTATTTAATTTTTTCCATCCTAGCATTGTTGCATGCATGAGGTCCTTGGCATTTATGTTGTTTAATTATTTTCACATGCAGAGTTAGATCCAAGTCAATCAAACAACAATCATATCAGTCGGCAAAACTTATTCTGACCATAGCTAGCCTATACTGCTTATGGTGCATAAGCCAGATATATTGGGTAAACCCTCGTCGGCCAGCTGTTGGTGAAGAGGCTGATCTTGGAGTTCTTGTGTTTCTGGCTACTTATTTCTTTCTTCCACACTTTCTCTGTATATCGTCCATGAACTCAAAAGATCTCGATGCCGAGCAACTTCCAGCCTAACAGTATTTATCTTTGTGAAGAATACATTAGATTCCTGAAGTTCTTCTCCCAAGGTAGGCCACCAAACTTTTTGTTCTTGCCACGATTTACGTAGACAAAAATAAGAAGCATCAGTTTTTTTTGCTGTGTTGTTAATGGTGTTTATTTGTTAGCTATCTACTGACTAGTACATATATTCTTGTTATTTTGTCTTGTAGTATTAAACGTCTGTAAATTTTGGAAGACTTTTACATACTCTGCATATAATTTGTAAGCCGTTTTAATGGAGCATCCACTTTTCTCCCCATTTTTCCTTCATTTTTGGGGATAACTTTTTCATTATTGAAATACTAATGAAATTTATCTTTTCCTTGGTCCATACCATGCTCAGCTTACATATTCATTGAAACAAATTTGCAGAGATTGAGTACGCAGATATATTTTCATTTTTCTTGCTTACTTTGATAGCTGAGAAACGACAGGTAATTTTCAAATTAATATTTTCCTTGTTTTTAGGAATCTCTGGTTCACAAGTCAGCAAATGATAATAAGCCTTTGAACTTTAAGAAAAATCATCATTGAATGAAGCTTTTCAATTCTGAAAAATCAGTGCATGGTTTTATGTGATTATAATTGAACAGGGACATGGTAAATCCTAATAATGTATCAATTACTGTTTTGGTGCTAAAAGTTCATGTCCAAATTAGAAAACCTCAAGTGAAACCATATTTCACTGCTACGATGACTAAAAATTGAAAGAAATTGATGGAAGAAAGAATTATATTGGTTATTTTTCAATAATCCGTTGCTCTAATGCTCTGTTTCTGAATTCGCCATAGACTTTTCAAACCGATAGCTTTCTTTGTAAAAGATGGCAAGCAGAGTGCAGCAGTGTGGATCTTCAAAAAGAAAAGAAGCGATTGAACTAACTGAGAAAAAAATCCATTTACTCAAAATAAATTCATACTTCTGAGCTGTAGAACTTGGTTGGTCCTTCTGCGACAGCAAAATTCTGTGGATTCAATGCGTTCGCAGGGTGTTTGAAGTCCAATATTGGACCCTCTGTTGAGCAAAGCATGAATCCAATCATCCCACTGAAAACATTCAAGTTGATCAGTAAAAATGAAAAGCATAAGCATCATGATTGACAGGAAGTTAAAACAAAGATAGAATTTGATTTGGAGAAATAGAATTATGCTTTGGATATGCAGGAACTGTGGTCCAAGCGTATTTGATAGAGCCTTTGAATGTTTTCTGACATTTGAGATTGTCTCTGCAATATCAAAACTGTTGTCCCACAAACTCTCTGCTGGTGTAGACATTCGAAGAGCTTTTCTCACTGATTCTAGTAAATCTGTATCATACAGCTTTTCTGCAGCATGCCCTGCATCATATTGAATATGCTCAACGCACGCACGTATGTACGTATGCATATGAATATAAATTATGGTGCTGTGAATGTGAAGTGAGAAAGATGGAAAAGGAAGGAAATACATACCCATGTTTATGAATACATCCAGTATAATAGCATCATAGGTGCCTTGAGGAACTGATTTCATGAATGCAACTCCTCAATGCTTGCAATCTTTTTCAAGGAATGCTATTGAAAATTAGGTTAATTTCATATACACCATTTGAAGTACGACTAAGTACGTACAAAAGTATCCCCATGGTTTTAAACTAATCGCGTGCATTTTAATGGAGAATGTGAATGATATTAATTTAAAAGCTTGTCAATGAAATAAAAAAGGATAAAGCTGATAAGGTTTTTTTTTTTTTTTTTTAAGAAAGATTAACAAAAGGAAAATTAATGATATTTTTGAAATTTTGCTAAACTTGGGAAAGTGAACAATTGTTACGGTTGAATATTTATTTTAATCTAAGATGAGAGTTAATGTGTCATGAATTGCTGATGAGTAGAAGTAAAACATCGTGACTTGACCTATTTTTTATGGCAAAATTTAAAATAGATACCATATACCAAGTAAAGAAAATTTATGGTCGTATCATCATTTACTCGAACATGCACTCATATCAGCTTCATAGCCGATTGCAATGAGTGTTAGTTCGGTTATTTTTTTTATATTTTTGTTGCAAACGGAATCGAACCAATAAAAAAAAAAACCAAATTGACCATTATCAGTTCAGTTCGGCTTAGTTGGTTTAGAAATAGTGGATTTTTTTTTTCTTCAATTGAGCCTCAATGGGTATTAATTCAAAAAACTCTACGTTAAAACAAAATCAAGTTGAGCATCCAGCACTTGCATAATTACATTAAAATTATTATTATTATGATCCATTAGGGTTGGTGTGTATAGCCCTAGGAGGAGACCAATTACACTTCACTTAAAAAATTGACCCAAAAGCCAAATGGTACTATTTCTTCAACACTTTGCTGAAATTTGCTCCATTTAATGCTTCCTTCATTCACAAAAAGGATATAATATTAATTGATTTCTACATATCCTTTTAACGTTCTTGTCATTAATATCATCCATAAATAGTACTAGTAACATTGAAATAATTTGAACCTTAACCCTGGTTGTCTTGGACTAAATTGGATAGGACTGAATTAAAATCCAGTATAGTCATAATTAACAAACATACGCGTATTGATTATAGTGAAAGTGAACCATGATGATTCATAATACTTCAAACTCAATTCTTCATGAATTATCTCCTACCTTATATTGGAAGACATATATAGTTGTCACTTGCTTAATTGTTTTTTTATTTTTATTTTCCAAATATTTAATAAGTTGTTAACAATAGCTCTTACCACATTATCATCTCTCATAGTATAAAATGGAAACTAATATATGGTACCTAAGAGGAGGGCCGTCATCAAATATACATGAGAAATCGACATTTAACAAAAGCCCTAAACAGCCAAAAAGTAAAAAGACAAAAATTAAACAAACACATTCAAAAGATTTCAAAAGCAAAAGATTTCAAAAGCAAAAGATCAATCAATTAATTAAAGAAACCTTAATTAGTCTTTGTGAGTAGTACACCTTCAAATCACCACAAGTAGCTAGACATAGATATTGCTAATTTGTGCTGGAAAACAACTTTTGAGCCCATTGTTTCTTTTCAATTAGCCAATTAAGAGAGTTTGAACACATTATCAATTAGTTGACTATAGTGAGTTTGAACAAACCCAACTTTACTTCAACCATAGAGAATCTGAAAACAAAAAAGAGATTTACATGTGTGTGTGTACTTGATAAAATAAAAAATAAAAAAAATACCCAAATGCTGGTGTTTCCTTTTTGTCCATTTTTCAAATTCACACAAGGAACTCCTTATCATCTCATTTGCGAGCTCTCTTCCATTCAAAATCCTTTACTTTTATTCTATTATCTAGTGACCATTTCTAGTGTGAATTGAGCCTCACATCACAATCAATAAAAATAAAACATATATATGATTTATGTACATTGGATGGATGGATATAGTCTCCCCCTGAATGAATTTACTTTATGACCAATAATATATATATTTAAGTACTAAACATGTATATATATTCATATATGCATTTATGTATATAATATTATTTTTGTTCTCAAGAGAATAAGTTGAACAAATCTTTTTTGGTATTTTCCCATTGAGTATGATGATCAGCTCTCCAACCTTTTTCAGATATATTCTCTTTTTTTTTTTTTATGAATCCTTTTTCAGATATATTCCAGTCAAGCTCATGATTACAGTAATAATTCCTTATAACCCAAGAATGTTATATTAATTTGGGATCATGTTTTTGGTAAATAAAAAATGACCTATTTGTAGTGGGGTCATAGCCCAGGAGTTATCTAGTGAATGAGTTTGACTTGAGTCCAAATTGGGCTACCAAAACTCGAGCTTCAACTCTCAAATTCACAGGTGTAAAGGCTCAGCTGGCTCCTACCACTGAGCTATACCTTCAAGTGTAATTTGGACCATATTTCATATAGATATGTTTGTCGTTTATATATTTACATATTTTTATGTATATTTTGGCTTTGCACTTATGTGGTTTCATTATGGAGTCGGTTTAATTTGTCTTTCCCAAGGATTTTCCATATCAAATTAATTATGGTTAATTGAATTTTGGTATTGGGCTATGAGCTTTGATTTGTAGAGTTTTACAATTTAAGTCTTCAAATTTTAAAATTGTTGCAGTTAGTCCAATCTCAAATTTGAGTCAAAAAATTAATAATAGTGCTGCTCAAAATCTTGCAACAGTGTTTGTGAAAGAAGAGATTCAATGAAAAAAAAAAACCGAACATCACCAATTATCAATATGGAACAAATTTAAAAATTAAAAGCCTAAATTGCTATATTTGAAAGTTAAAACCTAAGTCGAAAAAGTCTACAAATCTACCAAAGTGCAATACTTAACCCAATTAATTATTAATATTAATTCTTTTTTAGCCTATAACTTGTTGGCATAGTTGCATATCCAGATCAGTTTGCTTCGTGCACAAGAAATATTTCCATGAAGCAGGATATTTATATAGTATGATTGTGTAATATTGTGGAAAATGAATAGTACAACTTATATATATTAATATGTATAGATTAATGAAATACTTTTATAGAGTTTTACTATTTAAATTTTCAATTTTTAAAATTGTTGCAGGTTAGTCCAATCTCAAATTTGAGTCAAAAAATTAGTAATAGTGCTACTCAAAATCTTGCAACAGTGTTTGTGAAAGAAAAGATTCAATGAAAAAAAAAAAGCAGAACATCACCAATTATCAATCTGGAACAAATTTAAAAATTAAAAGCCTAAATCCCTATATGTGAAAGTTAAAACCTAAATCGAAAAACCTAACAAATCTACCAAAGTGTAATACTTAACCCAATTAATTATTAATATTTTTTTTTTAGCCTATAACTTGGTGGCTTAGTTGCATATTCATATCAGTTTGCTTCGTGCACAAAAAATATTTCCATGAAGCAGGATATTCATATGTATGATTTGTGTAATATTGTGGAAATGAATAGTATGTATATATTAATGAAATACCTTTGTATTGAACTTAATTGAATTTTTATTAAGAGAACTTAATAAGACTGTTCTCGACAGGTAAGAGAAACCAAACAAAACACAATTAATATAAGAGAAAAAGTGCTTATTAAATAAATTGGCAAACATGGATACTTAAATTAGACAAAGTTTGAATTTATGATTTCAAAGCAAACCAGCTTGGAAAGTAATTAAGTTGTACATATATATAATGAAACAAATTATGGAGTCCAATCCCTTTAAGAGATGCAATCAAAAACACAATTATGATGTTTGGGTTTGGGAAAGATTTTGTTGGAGCAAGTAGTGTGTAAGGTGGCAAACATTAATTTCTAATCATATTTGAATATCTTCTGGTTGAACACACACACACACACACACACACACACACACATACACACACACACACACACACATATATATATATCATCCCCTTGCTGTCTGAGTTGTACATCTACCAACTTCTTCATTCACTTACTTTCGAGTCAATCACCTTCTTTGCAAAAGATGGCAAACAAAATGCAGCCGAGTGCATCTGATATATTGAAAAAAATAAAATAAAAAATTGGTCAGAGATATACATGTGTGTATAAATTAATATAGAATATTTTTAATTTCGGCGAAGTTGGCTAAATTAGCAGCTCTCTCTCTCTCTCTATATATATATATATGTATATATATATATAATTTGAGTTTTTTTATTAGATTGTCATCTCATAATATTAAATTAACGATATACCATATCAATATTTTAACTTTAAAAATAAATCACCAACATAATTAATTAAGTAAATCCAAACAAATCTAAAGATTGTAATAGTAGTCTTTAGTTTTTAATAATATTTTGTTGGATATGATATGAGATTGGTTGTATATATATACAATTATCTTAGTTGTACATATATACATACAATGGTATTAGGTAAATAGTTTTAAGTTTAGAGGAAACATGTAAGATATCACCTCAGAATTATAGAACTTCAAGGGTGTTTTTGCTACACCATAAGCCTCATTGTGATCAATTGGGTTAATTGGATATTTGAACTCCACAGGTGGCCCCTCCTTAGAGCAAAGCAAGAAACCAATCACCCCACTGAAATAATGAAAATAATAATTCAATAACAAAACATGTAAGAATACAAAAGTACAATATTCAACATAATTAGTTTTTGTTAACCTTAATAAAATTGTATACAATAAGACATTTTAAGTTTCTAATTAGTCCTAGATCATGACGGTTTGATTTATTTATTTATTTTTAAATTAAATTTTAAATTGTGACATTTAATTCTATCATTTGATTGAAAAAAATAATAAAATTTAGTTTAAATGTAAAAAATCAAAAATTGAAATTTTAAATTTGATTTTACAAAAAAATCAAATCATTCAGATTTGAATATCACTGTTTAAGTTTATATGGATATAGAGATGAGAATTCATGCCTTGGATAAGCAGGAACAATAGTCCATGCATATTGAACAGAGCCTTTAAAAATTTGGTGATATTTTGATAAAAGTTGTTGAATATTTAGGGACCCAAACCATATGCTCTCTGCTTGAATACAAAGGACTCCACCTGGTCGAAGAGCTTTTGCCACCAACCCAAAGAAGGGAGTTTGGTGAAGTTCATCATCAGACCCTGAATTTGTTTATATTTATATGTGTGTATGCATTATATAATTAGATAATTTTTATTTATATATAATAATTGATAAAAATAGAAAACATATTTAAGAAGAAGAAGAAGAAGAAGAAGAGGCAATTATATAATTATAGAGAATGAAGAAGACACATACTAATGGGGTCAAAGGCATCCACAATTATAGCATCGTAGGCTCCTCCTGGAACAGACTTCAAAAATGCATTTCCTGCACACGTGTGGATTTTCATAAATATATACAGATAGAAAATATATTGGAACGTCCACGTGGTGGGACAATCCAAAACAATGCCACCAATTCTTCTTGGAAAAAAATTTCGAATCTGAATTTTTCTATTCCAATATTAAAATATATACATATATATATAGGTTTTTTTATAGACAATATATTTTGACTGTTTATTATTATGATATTATTTATTAGCTATTAAATTAATTTAGTGGCTGAAATTTAATAAAATTTCTATAGTTTATATGAATTCAGTAAAATATTTAAATTTTAGAAAATTAAAATAATTTTTTATAAATTTATTTAAATCTCAATTATATTTTTAAATATTAATTTTTAAATTAATCCACAAGTTGATAAATAACATATTCACTATAAATTATATATATATATATTATCGGAGTTAAGAGCTAAAAGTAGACTTGTTATTACCATCTTTAATATGAAGCCTTACACGAGAGTCCTGATATCCAACAGCAATATCAGGGAAGAATTCCTTATAAACCTGAAAATTAAAATGACAAATTAATACTATTTCTTTAACATACTTGATTATTGTACTATTTTTTGTTTGTTATTTTAACTCAATAGTCTTAAATATTAAAAAAATCATAAATTTATTTTGATATATATATATATATATATAATTTTAATTATTAGTGTAGACGCCTATATTTTTGATAATTTTTTAATTGAAAAAAAAGATTATAATTTTTTAAATAATTTACAAATAAAATTAAATGTAATTTGGTGTGGAGCCCATCATAAGAACATAGGCATCCACGCTTATAATGGTCACTAGCTATAGCTCACATCAATCAGCATAGTGTCTATTTCGCAGATATCAATCTGGTGCACCGAAGAGTGGCGTGAAATTTCTCTTAAGATTCCACCATCTCCTCCTCCAATCAATAACACCTGATCAAAGAAAATACAACATCTTCATGATCATCATCACCAAGCATTATTTGCCAACTTCATCATCATGGAAAAAAAAAAAAAAACAAAATCATCATTATGGAATTAGAAATTAACATCTCAAAAAGTACTTTTTTTTTTTTTTT